>CALYCR020000501.1:0-13578 GCA_944470395.2 Schistosoma turkestanicum
CAGTTTTAGTATTTAAGAAAAAAACATGATAGTCAGTAGAATTTCTACAAAGAAAATTTCCTCTTCAGTGATCGTATTTATAGTTTAATCTATTTGTTAGAACAACCGTGTACGGTAAAATAGGATAACAGTAGTGGTAATATTAATAAAATAGCCCCACCTGGAGACCCTCTAGAGCTACTGTCGGTCCTAAGTAACGATAAAGGAGGAGGGTTGGGAATGGGGTTGAAGCCTAGATCCTACAGGAAACGGATTCGGTTATCAGAACAACTAAGTCAAACCATGTACACTCTGCCCTGAGAGTTGGAAGGTCTTCATTCAGAAGAGTTATCAAGTCTCATAATGACACCCGAGTTTCTTTGGAGGTCACCAGGCCGAAGGCCCTCCTTACAACAAGAGCAACCATTCTTTTAGGGACATGGAATGTTCGAACATTGTGGGGGACCGGAAGATTATTCCAAGTTGCGACAGAAATGAAAAGATACAATCTGGAAGTGCATGGAATCAGTGTAAGACATCGAACACAGGTTAGACAACTAAGACTAGGTTCTAGAGAGCTGCTGTTATACTCCGACCATTAAGAAGAAAATGCCTCACACACACAAGGAGTCAATTTAATTAAATACAAATTTTAGAAAAGAAAGTACTTCTCGACATTTTTATTTCGAAAAAGTGGTTTTGAATTGAAGTCCATCTTCGTGATTATTCAAGGAGAAAAGATATACACTCATTAATTTTCTGTTTATAGTTTCATTTTCAACAAACTTTTAGTCACTTTTTGAAATCATGAACTGATCAATGTTAGACCACCATTAGAAACGTGGAAGTACTGGACGGCTGTTTCATCCTGATATAGGACTCATTAGTGGCAGTTCGTATCCAAAACTACTGCAACTCGTAGGATTCGAACCCAGTAACTCCGGTATTGCGTAACTTCTGAACCAATGAGCCGGTATCTAACGGTGTTTATGTCTAACTTAGATCGGTCCATGGTCTTGAGCAACTTAATCCACTGTTCCACACTTGAAAAGGGTTGAACTCTATTGGCCGCGACTTCTCACTAGAACTCGGAGGAACTTTCTCACACACTAGTAAGCACAAGTTGGATACCGGCTCAATGGTCCAGACTTTAGGCATTGCGCACAAGGCCGGAGGTCTTGTGTTCGAATCCTGCAAGTTGCATGAGTCGTGAATGAGCACTGTAGCCGATTAGTCCCATATCAGGAGGAAACGGCCGTCTAGTGCTTCCAGGTTTCTAATTGTGGTCTAACATTGATTGATTTAAAAGATACTTCTTTGGAAATGACTCACATCAAATATATTTGGAGGAATGACACATAAGTGTTGACATTGAGAAACGAATAGTAAGTTTACCTACAGTATTTTAACACAATGATTCGTTTATAGACAGAATTAGGCAGAAAGCTAGAATATGTCCACTTTCAACTTATGGCAGGTTTTGCACTGAGTTTATTTTCAAGGTTTACATAACACAATAATTAATATGCATCATATAGAGTCATAAATCTGACACCATCCGCAAAAACCCACTGCAAGAGAGAATAAAACAGTATCTAGTTCAAGAGGAAGTTAAGAAAAACCTCTGGCAGGGGATAGGACACATACTGTGAAAATCGCTCAACTGTATCGTAAAACAAACTGTAACTTAGAAAGGAAAAGGGATCGATTATGGAAAACACTGTTCAGAGAATCGATGACAGACATGAAAAGAACGAATAGCTAAGGGGAATAATTGGATATGTGGGAGTAGGGCAGAGTTCAGTGAAAAATGATCGTTGGTGTCCTATACCTCACAAGGACTAACAGACTAATATGTTCGTCACTAGGTATGCTTGAAGCTATTACGAGTTCATCTTAGTCGATAAACGTGAACGAGACAATGAACCAGCGTCCAGATAGGCTATCTTGAATCCCAAACTGTAAAACAGAAGTCTTGATAAGAGTAGAAAGTATATTCTACAAACACCCAGCAACCACAATACACAATCAAACACACAACTCTCGTTTATTTATACATCATAGAAACGTCTTTGGGACAGTTACGAAAAATGGCACACTAAAATACACAGCAACTAATCCAACCAACCGTGGATTTTGCTGGTGGGAAATGAAATCTCAAGGTCAACTGATCAGCCCATGCTGGCAAACTGGGGATCTAACTACCCCAACACAGACATACGTAAGTAAGTACTCTTCAGGTTGTGTATGGTACATAGTTTTGTTTAAATTCACAGCGAAAATTTAAACAAATTTGAATGCTAACATTTGTCTGATGTTTCTCTCTTTCTCTCTCTCTCTCTCCCTCGACTAAACAATATCAAAGACTCACATTAAAAATATTCTATATGTATCATAATTCTTTGTTGATAATTAGCTAATTTTTTTAAAAAAAATCTTTTATTCAGCTAAATTATAATTTTAATCTTAAGTCAAGTTATTTTTTTTGCATTCTTCTAATCTTTCATTTAAACAAAACAAATAATTTTAAAATGTAACAAATTTGATCAATTTCTATGTTCAATAGTTGATACTGTTGATACTGTTTAACAGACATTGTTACGCAAGTTTTTATTCGTTGTGTGTGTATCAAAAATGTAGTAGTTGAATGAAGAGGAAAGAAAATTAAACTGATGGTCGAATAAATAGTTTATGTAAGAGAAAAATATCTGAAATAATAATAAATTAGAAGTTTATTGAATTCTGATACTAGTTACATTCTATCTGTTCAAGTTTTAAAGTTGTGTCGTAACGGCGGTTGTTCTTATTATGCTCGTCAGTTGATATACTTGAACTATGATGAGTTCACCTTAGTTGGTAAATGAGTAAAGACAAATGATCCAGTGACACGATAGGCTACTCTAATCCGAGTGTCCCAAAGACCCCACTAAGTAGTAGTAGAAGAAGAAGCCTTGATATTATACAGTTAGGTCGACCGTGAATACAACATTCTAAGTATGTGAACTTGATAGATTAGGTCGACCTTAATTATTGACCAATAGGAATTGACCAATAGAATTAGACTCACAAATTATTTCTTTAGGATATTTGATGAATATCCCAACAGTTCGGGATAATATTTAGAATGCATATATATATCAATCAAGACTGATTAAATTTTTAGTTGAACAGATCAAAAAGCGGATATTCAAAACTATTTCAGATTGAATTAAGTTGTTTGATTTCTTGTAGGTTATTATGTAAGTACTGAACTCAACCTGGAGCTCCTCTGTGGCTACCGTCGATCCCAAGTAAGAATAAAGGAGGAGGGTTGGACATGGGTGTGGTGACCCCCTCCCGTAGAAAAGTAACTTGCTAAAAAAGACGCTAGCCATCAGTTCAAGTTGCCGTACGACATTAGCATACAAAGATCGAATCGCCCATTCAAATACCATGTCTTTCAATCAACACCGAAGTCAGAATTCCCAATACAAACGTCAAAACAGTTCCACTGTTTGGTGTGTCCATGAAATTTACTGAGTATTTATTGGCAAGACGTCATCAGTAATATCCCACTGCGGGATAGAACAAACCAGCTTCCTCCAGCTGAGGAATAAATAAGGAAAAAGCATTAAAGATGAATAGGATATACATTCTGGAAATCATCCAGCAGCATCTTGACGCAAGCCCTCACTTGTAATCTTGAATGTGAAAGAAAGATAGGAAGACTAAAGAACATATTACTCCGAGAATTGAAAGCGGACATGAGAACACTGAACAACAATTGGATGGAACTAGGAAGAAAGGCCTAGGACAGAGTAGGAAGGAGAATGCTAGTCGGTGGCCTCTGCTCCACCGGGGGGGTTACGGACGTAAATGCGTAAGTAATTAAGTAAGTAAGTAAGTAAGTGCATAAGTAAGTAAGTAAGTAAGTAAGTAAGTAAGTAAGTAAGTAAGTAAGTAATGAAGTAAGTATGTAAGTAAGTGCATGAGTAAGTAAGTGTATAAGTAAGTAAGTAAGTGCATAAGTAAGCAAGTAAGTAAATAAGTAGGTATGTAAGTAAATAGATAAGTAACTAAGTGGTTTCTATCAATGACTCACTATATCACCAACATAGTAGCTAACGAGATTATGTAACTTAGTTACAGTTCTAAATATTTAACATTTATCGAGTGAATTTGAATAAAAACAGTTTAAAATATCGTTTAAAACGTTTTAATTGCTGTTTTTTGCAGAATAAAATGATTGACTTACGAATTGATTGATTCTATGTATTTTAATGATGTACATACAATAAAAATCACGATAACATATGATTAGTTTTATTCACTTGTTTTAAATTCAGAGGCACATATTGATTTGATGTGATTTTAAACATTGATAGTGTTCAATGTCCAATAAGTCCATTGAAACATTGATCTACGATGATTGATGGATACATATGAATCAGAAGCATGCAACAGTAATGATAATAAGACCTCACAAAATACAACAAATGACATTGTGATTCATGTATATCTTCTAGTCGATAGTAATTTAGAATACAACTTGAAATGTTGATTTACACAACCCCCCACATATAAACACGATCAATATTGACGATTGATATACACATATATAAATCTATACCACTCACTGTACAATGACCAATGTATTGAGCAGTTAAACAACTGTCAATGATTATGTATGTCATTTAGAAAAAATTAAATATACCTATTATCAAAAATCATTCATCCATGCCATTATCCATAGTTAGTCATTATTAAAGTCAATTCAGTATAATATATAGTATTTATTCAATGTACAACTGACAGAAGAAGAATTTCTACATATGTATATATATCTACACGTATTGCTTTTTCAAAAAAAATTACCCATTAATTGGTTGAGTTAATCATTGCATTGCAATAAAACAACAAAATTACCCATTACAATGATTAACAGGAAAAAAACTAACTATTGAACATTGATTAAGTACTCCTGCAAAAAAAAGAAACATTTGACATTGATTAAGTAAGCTATTATAAGGTAGAGCAAGCAAGCGAGCGAGCTAGAGCGAGAGAGAGAGACGGAGGGCAAAAAACCGGACATGAATACAAATGAATTCAATGTTCAATGTTCAATAGAGATAGTAAGTATGTCGGTATGTATTTTTTTTCGAGAGAGAGAGTGTGTGTGTAGTTCCAGCATAAGTCATTGATAGACTAGACTGAAATAAAATATTGTAATTAAGTAGATAATGATTATTGTATTGTATATTGACCAGAGAGTAGTCAGTAATGTCATATGATATTATTTCGTTTTACGGTATGCAATGCAATAAATTACTACCAAGTTACATATATATTGTTGTACATCATTAATGAGTAGGAAAAAAAGACTATTCTTCCTATTGACTGTCGATAAAATGGTGAAGACTAAATTAATGTGTTTTTTTTCTTGTTGGCTGGTTGGTTTTATTGTGTCATTCTGTAAGTTGAATAGTGTTTGACTGAAATGATGAATCAAGTTATTGTTAGATCATAGTTAGAAATATGAAAGCACTGAAATACGACTGATTCGACCTATGTATGAGACTCATCGGAAGTGTACAAACATGACTATTGAACCTTGCAGGATTCGAACCCACGGCCTTCGGCGTTGCGTGCGAAGCTACTCGTGAGTTCAAGCCTGTCAGGTGTTGGTAATAACTACCGAAGGCAATGGTATGAAGTTGCATAAAATCTTTAAATTGATGAGAGTTAGACAATAACACCTTGGGGTTACGGCCTAGTAGTCTAGAGGTTAGGCGTTCGCGCGCAATACCGAAGGTCGTTGGTTCGAATCCTGCCAGGCATTTATTAACTGATTTTTAAGGCAAGATTCTACTGATCTGTTGACCAGACACCATCAGCAACAACCTGTTGTGGGAGAGAACAAACCAATTTCCTCTAGTTGACAGACAAATCCGAAAAAAGTATCTGGAAGTGAATTGGTAAACTAGCCGTTTCCTAACAATATTGAATATCAGAAGAAGTAAGGAAGTCACAAGAATACAGAGAGCCGATAATTAGAAAGAGACTTGAACAGAACGAATATGATATGTTCGTCACTAGGTACGAGTTCACTTTAGTCGATAAACGCGAACGAGACAATGAACCAGCGTCCAGATAGGCTATTTTGAATCCCAAGCGGTAAAACAGAAGGCTCCGTAAGCATAGAAAGTATATTCTATAAACACCCAGGAATCACAATACACAATCAAGCACACAACTCTCATTTATTTATACATCATAGAAACATCCTTGTGACAGTTACGAGAATAGCACACTAAAATATACAGCATCCAATCACAGCCATAGATTTTGCTGGTGGGAAATGAAATCTCTAGGTCAACTGATCAGCCCATGTTGGTAAACGTGAAATCCAAAATAAGTCATTTATCAATCAAGTTCTGGGGATATAACATCCCCAAAATAATAACAATGGGAAATTATTGGAAAGGACAGAGGAGCATAGAGTTGGTCGGAGAATGCCTCTAGATCGCCCCTATTCTCTATTTTCTGAGGTAAAAGGCGCAAGCAAGCAAGTAAGTAGTTATCTTCTTACAATGAATTAATTAAAAGTACTTTTTACAGAAGAAAAGACAAAACCCCATTCTCATTACTTAATCACTTACAAATCCATGGGATTAATCAGTGTAAAGTAAATGTTTATCATTTATTATTATTATTATTTTCGAAACAACTGACCTGAAATATTTTTGAGTTTTAATTTTTCTTAAGATTAATTCCCCCATTTTGTTTTCATATTTGTGACTAATCTAAAGTTTTGTAATTTATTTTTTGTGTGGGGTAATTATTTCATTTTTATTCATGATTTATGATGTGGTGGTTTATCAGTGAAGTTCATTTTTCGGAGTTAATTTTCAATGTTAATAATCAGTCGGTGAATAATACCTAATGTCATATTATTATTATTAATCAAGGGAATTTATGCAGATTCTGGCTTTTTTTTCATAGTTGATTTCACTAGTTGATCTAAGCGAGACCTTAATTGGATGTCGAATCGGTGATGGTCTATAGGTTAAACGTCTGCGCGGCAGAATGAAGGTCTTGGATTTGATCCTAGCTAGCTGGGGTCAAGGATGCACTCTGTTGGTGAGTCTCTAACTTGAATGAAACGGCTGTTCTATGATTTTTCAGGTGTTTAATAGTGGTTTACCTTAGATCTATTGTTGATTTCAACTCTGAAAATAATGTTGTTTATTCAACTTTTCATCAAAAAAATGATCTCAATCTTTTGAATACTACTCATACGTTAGTATATAAGTAGTATGCAGAGGAGCATCGCTTAAAAGTTGTGATTACTAAGAGGAGTTACTTGAGATCGAAGTATATAACGTGGTCTGTGTAATTTTGAAGATTAGAAGAGATGCAAGAAGAGGTAGTCTATACTCTGCTTGTTTTGCAAATGGATATATGAATTTTAAGTGTACGTATTTGATAAATAAACTATATCTTCACCAATCATTTGCTGGAATCATGAATTGTTCATTGTTAGAAAGAACTGAAAGCACTGGGCAGTCGTTTCTCCCTGATATGGGACTAATTCACAGTGCGCATCCACATCTCATACTCACGGGAATCAACCTCAGAACCTTTGGTTTCACGCCTCAACAATTAATCTCTGTTTAGGATTAAGTTGGCGCCCATCAGTGTTAATATCTAGCTTTAATCAATCCAAGGTATTGTGCAATGGTGTGTCTTCTGTGTGTGTGAGGAGCAAATAAAGTTTACTGTCATAACACGTTATTTCTTTTTGAGATGATGGAGAAAATTTGAACCTGAGGTGGATGATCGTGGTGGTGTTTTTAGAAGCTTAGCAATCAGGTCAATCAGTAATCAATAAACACATCGACACTGACCCAATTTATCGACAAATCAGAAAAATCATAGGTGACATCGGATCAAGAAACAGGTCAAAAGGGGGATACAATCAAAACACAAGGGTGCAAACAACGACAGACTTAAGGTCAACAGCAACCAATCAAGATCGAGGTCAACAGAACAAGCTATGGATCAAACGTAGAGAAATTCGAATACTTCACTTCTTCAGAAGAAGAACAACGAAAGTTTCACAATCAAAACATCCAGCTCAGAGAACGAAACATCTCGACAGTTATCTCTTTTTAAATAGTCAATGTTTCACAAAATTAAAATTCATTGAATTTACGCTAATATATTTTTATCATAAAAAAACTTACAGAAGAAACTGTAACTTTAAAGATTTATTTGTAACTGCTACACTGACCGAATGGAAATAAGAGTATACCTTCGATGCTTTGAACATGTTCCAGAAAACCTTTCGAATAAAAGAAACAATTACATGTCTTCGATACAAGACATCATCAGTTCAATATCTTTCAGTCGCTCGTTTAAGGTGATTCATAAACAGTCAAGATCCATTTTGCTGAAGTTTGTTGAAGCTCTCGCCATCAAGATACCGAAACCTGATTCATGTGTTCAAAAGCCGAAGGTTGTTCATTCTTCTTTCAGTTAGTGAGAAATAGTTATACAGTGTATTATTCGATTTCTGTTCAGTTCTTTTCTCCAAATTTATTATGTATTGTTTCTTTCAAATGTCTTTCAGATAAGTGACTTCATTTTAATTAAAAAAAATTTTACTCATTTCATTCTTACTTATTACCATCCGGACTTTGCAGATGACCTAGCTCTTCTATCGCTGACGCAACAACAAATGCAAGAGGAGTCGACCAATTTAGCAACAGACTCAACATCAGCTGATCTCAACATACATAAAAGTAAAAGTAAGATTCTCCGCTAAAACACACTATTCGCCAACTAAATCACACAGCTGGAAGACTTTAAAACGTTTACATATCTTAGCAGCATCATCGACAATTAAGGTGGATTCGATGCAGGTGTCAAGGCACGAATCGGAAAAGCAACGGCAACATTTCTACAATTGAACAACATATGCAACTCAAAACAACCATCTTTCAACCAACACCAAAAGACAGAGTTTTTGATACAAATATCAAGATGATTCTACTGTATGGGGGCGGAAACTTAGAAAACTACCAAAACCATTATCCAACACACACAAGTATTCGTCAACAGTTGTCTATGCAAAATACTTCGGAATCGTTGACTAGACTTTATCAACGAAAACCTACTAGGGGAGAGATGAGGAAATCAGGAAGAAGTACTGGAAGTGCATAGGACACACATTGTGGAAAGCATCAATCTTCATCACAAGACAAGCCGTCACATGGAACCCTCAAGGTCAAAGAAAAAGAGGAAGACTAAGGAATATATATTACGCCGTTAGATGGAGATAGACATGAGAAGAATCAACAAAAATTGGACAGAACTGGAAAAGGAAGTCCAGGACTTATGCTTTATTCGAGGGTAACAGGCGTAAGTTAGTAAGTAAATCTTACAAGCGTTTATTCATACCTACAACCACTAGTTTCTAACTCTTAAGATGTTGCTGTCATCAATGTTGGAGAATATTCTTCTGTATAAATCAAATATTTACAATCTAACGCTCACTTCAACTCTTTCATTTCAGTAAAATATAAATCCAGAACCAAAAAAAAAATCGAATCGAAATAAAATTCATGTTATTCTGCTTAAATCTTTTTTGCATTACGGGGTTGTGAAGATTGTTAAGTTACACATTTTTTAAACCATGAACCAGGTTTCTAATGGTGGTCTAACATTGATCGGTTCATGGTTTCAAAAATGTGTAACTTAACAATCATCACAACCCCGTAATGCAAATTACCTGTGCTCACTAGTGACTAGCTTCGTGAGGAATCTTCTCCGAGTTCTAGTGGGAAGACGTGACCAGTGAAGATCAACCTGTTCGGGTGTAGACAGTAACTACCGAAGACTGTGTATGAGGTTGCGCGACTCCGTGAATTTGATCAAAGTAAACATTAACACCGTCGGATAGCGGCTTAGTGGTCTATCGGTTAGGGCGTTCGCGCACAATACCGAAAGTCCTGTGCTCGAATCCTGCGGGGTGCAGGAGTCATGGGTGCGCACTGCTGAGGGGTCCCAGGATGAAATGGTCCAGTGCATCCAGGTTTCTAATGGTGGCGGTCTGACATTAGTCGGTTCATGGTTTCAATGAATCTTTTTTCTTCCTATTTCTCTTCAAGATGGAAAACGAAAAACAGCAACTATGTGTATAGGAAAAATATCTACTAACATTTTAGAGCTTTACAAAACCTACAATATATATATATTGATTTTTTTAAAAACTTGAATCGCTTTCAGTTAAACAAAATTACACATTGATTAAAGATATAAATAACAAAGGACAACAGGCTCCATAATATTCAATTTTTTTATGTTATTGTTCAACGTTCAATAATGTTTACTTTTTTTTGCTATTGAACACTTGAACAACCCAATTCACAATGAGTGTGTTGAATTGTTTTGTTTGTTTTTTTTGACAAAAAATTTAAACAAATTTAAAAAAATGAAATTATTATCATGTCTTTTATTTATTTATTTACCTATTTTCAATAAACTATAGAATACAGGATAAAAAATAAACAAGCCATCTTCCTTTCTCTACAATTCTCTACAAAATGTTACTGTACGTAGTAGTAACATGAGTAAGGCAAATCAATATTAGTATGCATAGATAGATAGATAGATAGATAGATAGATAGTCTGTACATATTGTTTCGTTCTATTGTATTCAATTCCTACAGATGAACCTGTTTCATGTGTGTGTTTTTTTCAAAGTTTTTTCTTTGTGTTAATGAGTAGAGAGGAAATGTTTCGCATGTTTTTAACTGAACCAATCTTTTATGCGTGTAAGTAAGTAAGTAAGTAAGTTAGTTCATGAGGTTTTGTTTATCTTATCTCATATTTCTTTCAAAATTCAATAATTCATTTTATTGATTGTGTCATACACGAAATGTATATGTTTTTAACAAAAAGAGGAAAAAAATTTGAAATAGTTTAAATCTACCTGATGTGGATCAATTTTGATTGGAATTTGATCACTCTGTAGTGAAGGTGAACACAGGTGAGGGCAACCGAATTGTATTTATCTCAAATTACAGGGTTACTCAGTAAAATAGGAAAACCATATCGTAAACGATTAATTTGCAAATCTTCAGTCAATCATCAATCCATTGTTTGACATTTCACTATTCATGCGTTTCATACAAATTCCATTGTGTTCCCACTCTTCTTGCTTTCTTGATCTTCCCCCATCTTCTGCTGCGAGACATTTCGTTTTTACTCGCGGCATATACTACTTATAAGTAACGCGCACCACAAGTCTTGAGTGGTGGTATTTAATCCTAACCGATTGCCTTAATGTGATTATTACGAAATTGGTTTACTTAGAAAAGATGGAATATGGTTAGCAGTGAAATCTAGGAGATACGTTTTGTTCTATTTTGGGATTGTTTAATTGAATCGACCAGTATCTTAGAGGTGATGCTCTCCCCAGAACTGAGACAGAGATTTCTCTGTTTTAAACATCATCTAACTACAGAGTCCAGATAAACATTCACTTGTGTAATGGGGTGTGGAATTTGAAATGGTTTTGATTATACCGGAATAGGGTCACCAACCCCATGTCTAACCCTCCTCCTTTATCTGGGCTTGGGAACGGCAGTAGCCACGAAGGTTCTACTGGCGGAGAACTACGAAGGGCATCATCCAGAAGATACAAGTGTTTATTAACAGTTATCTACGCAAAATACTTCGGATTTGTTGGCCAGACATGATCAGTAATAATGTACTGTGAGAGAGAACAAACCAGATTCCAGTGGAGGACGAAATCACGAAGAAGAGCTGGAAGTGGATAGGACACACACTACGGAAAGCACCTAACTGCATCACAAGACAAGCCCTCACATGGAACCCTCAAGGTAAAAGGAAAAGAGGAAGGCTAAGGAACACATTACGCCGAGAAGCAGAGAAAGATATGAGAGGAATGATCAAAAACTGGAAAGAACTAGAAAGGGAAGCCCAGGACAGAGTTGTTTGGAGGAAACTGGTGGGCGGCCTATGCTCGATTGAGGGTAATAGGCGTAAGTTAGTAAGTAAGTAAGTTGTTTATATTTGCACTGAGATTCAATTTAGTCTAAGATGATATATTGATTGGTGTAACTCGATGCAGGTGCGTCCAATTAACGAGTTCGTTGATGGCGCTGCTGATCAAATTTAAGTTAAATAATCAACGACAGGCTAATTCAAACCAGTTCAAATTGAACAAAAATAATAAATTTTATAGGAAACTTTCATTGTTTTTAGCGAGAACAGAATATAACTATGTTTCTCAAATAAAATAATTGCGATAGAGTAAAAGACCATTTACTAGAGCTGTATGATTCTGTTTGAAAGATGTTATAAGACCAAAAAACAGTAACAAGATATGTTTAGAAATGAATTAAAAATGTAACTGTCATTTAAAACCAAGTACATACATATGACCAATGGTTGATATTTTTACTGAAATCTGAAGCAAAATTTAAAACCAACAGTTCCGGGTTCGAATCCCAGAGTGTACATCAACTCTATGATGTAATGTAAGTCCTAAATAGTATGCGAATGACGTCTCGGATTTCATTCCTAATCACATTCAAACTATTCTACGCCACAACAGACCACGATAACAAATACTATAAAATTTGATTAATAATACGTTTCTAGTTATCGATGCCAAAAGATTGAACTTGGTAGTTTCGAATAAATTGAGAGGAAAGTTAATAATAACGTAATATAATTTTAATTTGGTTTTCTGTCGCTGATATCTCAAATGAGCAGAAATTTGTATTTCTGACACGTTTCGTGACTTAATACTTCAGATCATATAAATAATTGAATTATTTATTTGAATTAAGAGTTTTGTTTCATTGAGATCATGAATCGATCATTTTTAAATCACCATTAGAAATGTGGAAGTACTATACGGCATTTCGTCCAAATAGGTGACTCATCAGCGGAGCTCATCCATAACTACCGCTACTCGCAGGGAGAGAACTCAGAAACTTTGTTGTTGTGTGCGAACGCCTAGTCTCTAGACCACTGGGCTGACATAAAGTGGTGTTAGTGTATAACCCTGATCAATCAACGTGCTCGCTAGTGACTAGCTTCGTGAGAAACTTTTCGGAGTTTTCGTGGTTAAAGACGTGACCAGTGGGGTTTAACCCTGTCACGTGTGAGGAGTACTTACCGAAGACAATAGGTGAGGTCACGCTAAATCCCCAGAGCTAGACAATAACACCGCTGGATGCCAGCTCAGGGAAGCAGAGTTTAGGCGTCAGAGCTTAAGGCAGAAGGTCATGGGTTCGAATTCCGTGAGTAGCAGGAGTCGAGGTTGCGCACTGCGGATGAGTCTCATCGTGGGACGAAACGGACATCTTTCAGTGCTTCCAGGTTTATAACGGTGGTCTTTCAATGATTAATTCCTGATTTCAGTGGGTAAAAAATCTAATCTCCATAAATCTATACTGAAATATTAACAACTTGACTTTCAAATTGATAATCTACTAAGAAGAATTTCTGGTTTACACTTTTTTAATTACATAAAAATTGAACCGTGGAAAAAAATTAAAACAAACTAAAAATAGTTTTTAT
>CALYCR020000502.1:0-13635 GCA_944470395.2 Schistosoma turkestanicum
GCATACTTAGTGACGAGCTTAACAGCTTACTAGCCAAAATCAGTTGGAAATTCACTGCAGTTGTTTTAACCTCATCCTAACACTACACTCTTATCAACTGAATTGAAGTATTCAGTAATACGACAGTTTTGGAATAAGCCTATTCATGTTAATTTCAATCTGTTTTCAGAAATATGACTTAAACTAGTGATGATTATCTATCCAAAAATAAGTTGACCGACTAATTATAATATAAAAAGTATGTTAGAGGTTGAATTTGATCCTTCCAATGAGTTGTCTGTTTGGTAAATTCATTGAGAATGGATATAACATCGGAAAATTGATATTGTGTATCTGGAACGAATCATCGATAAAGTTTCTTTTCAATAAAAAGGTCACACGTGACTACTAATTTTCATCATACAGTTGTGAAGATTGTTGAGTTTCACTGAACTCATGAATCGATCATTATTAGATCACTGTTAGAAGCTTAGAAACCCTGGAAGGCCGTTTTGTCACACTGTGGGACTCAACAATCGTGCGCGTCCACGACATCCGCAAGCAGCAACCAAACCCAGGACCTTTGGTCTCGAACACGAACGCTTATTTTCTAGACCATCGATCCGGCGCAATACCCTGGATTGACTGAAGTTAGACATTAACACTGTCAGATTCAAATCTAAACAGTCACCTGGAAACTCATACTCTTACCAAAAGTAATTACATTGATCAGAGTTAGATATTAATAACGTTAGATACCAGTCCAATGAACCTGAGTTTAAGCTTTCGCGCACAAGACAAAAAGTCTTAGGTTCATGGATACGCACCGCTGAAGAGCCCGAAACCCGGATGAAACCACCTTCTTTCAGTTCTTTCAAGTTTCCGATGGTGTGGTCTAACAATGAATGACTGATTCATGATTTCAATGTGTATTGACATTTTTCTCAGATTGCAGCCCTATTTTTCTATAAATTCACTTAGCCTAGTTAACTAACTGATGAATAAAAATGTGTGTATCATGGTCTTTTATTGATTCTCCAATGCTATTTCGCTCATGACATGACAAAAATTCATCAAATCGATTGAAATAGGGGTGTAAGTAAGTATTTAACGGTGTGTATTTAAATACTTTGCATAAAGTCATTAGACATTTCTGTCTAAATATATCTATATACCATACATACATATACATATCGATTGTTAAGTCGAATCAAAAACTACTCTACTACTCTATCACGGTTACTACATCAATATATATATATATATATATATATATATATATATATATATATATATATATGCTGATGCATACAGCATCTCATACAATGAATATAAGATGTTATTTTAAGACATAACTAACGATTTTAATCGAATTATTGATCTATTCGTTAGTTCTTCAATTAAAAAATTGAAGAAATACCCTGTTATTGATATGCTTACTCATAGTTTCTTTCTAAAATATAAAGTGAAAATAAGTTAATTTTATTTGTACTGATTAGTTTGAATCTTATCGTGGATAGTTAGGACTGCAAAGGATCAGTTTCGTTTGGTATAATATGTGTATCCTGAGTGGATTACCTTGAGATGGAGTAGTTGAGTAGATGACCAGTAGTTCTAAATAGGATGAAATGTGCATCTTGAATTCCATTGGTAGCCATCATCCACATCTGTAAAGAATGCTCATGATTTGATGGCTGTATCAGGGCAATCCACACACATATGAGACTGATCAATTGCACTCCTGACAATAGGAAACTTTTTATTACCATTACAAATGAATAAATGTTCACCTCATCACACAAGCCTGTGACTATCTGGGCTCAATAGCTAAATGAAGAGAACGGCACTGGTTTCGAATCTCGACGTAGACATCAACTACACAATGGAGGTACATCCAAACAAAGACGAACCTCAAATAGGACGAAACACGAGTTTTGGATAATGCTTGTGACCTAATGAAATTACTTCATAACAAACATATGCAATCATCAGTCAATCATTGTTAGACCATCACGTGAAAAACCTAGAATTACTGAAAATCTGTATCATCTTAATATGAGACTCATCATAAGTGCACATCTATGACCCGTACTCAAGAGAATACAACTATGGACCTTCAAATCCGGCACTGAGCCGGTATCTAATGGCGTCAGTGCCCAGGTTCAATCAATCCACAGTTCTGTATGATCTCATTCATTCTCTTCAAAGGATAACTGTCGCACACTCCACTGGTAACGGTTGACGATTCCTGTACTAGGACAAAACAGTCATCTGATGCTGCTAAATTTCTAAGGGTGGTCTAACAATTTTAACGAAATTCATCAATCTTATCAACCTGATAATCATACGTAGATGATTCATATGGTTAAAATAAAATTAGTCTACAATCAGATAAATAATTGATATTTATTAGGTTTTTACTCACTAGGTACGATTGAAGCTATTGCGGGTTCACCTTAGTTGATAAACTAGAACGAGACAATGAATCAGTGTCCAGGTAGGTTACCTTGATCCGAAAACGGCTAAAAAGAAGTCTTGATAAGCGTAGGAAAGTATATTCTACAAACACCCAGCAATCACAGTACAATCAAGTATACCACTCTCGTTTATTTATACGTCATAGAAACATCCTTGAGACAGTTACGAAAATAGCACACTAAAATAACACAGTAACCAATCACAGCCAAGAATTTCCCTGATGGGAAATGAAATCTCAAGGTCAACTGATCAGCCCATGCTGGCAAACTTGAAAGCCAAAATAAGGCATTTATCAAGCGAGTTCTTGGGAACTAACATCCCTAACAATATTTACCATAAAATGTCTTCTTATAGTATTATTTCGTCAGATTCAACTCAAATTTTCACTTCGTGATATTATATAACAAGTCACAATAAATGATTTGTCTAGAAAGAACAATATTCTGCTTTAATATATATACATATAACATTTTAAACATTTGTTTAAGCATTTCATTACAAGAAAGTTGCATAATCACATTGGAATGCTATTAATTGTTATCGATCGTTTTCATTATGTTATATGTTTACATCCAGTATGTTCTCGCTTTTTCTGATTCACTCACACGTAGAACACATATATACACACACACACACACAAAGAACATGCTTTTATTTAAATATCATAATCTACACTGTGGTTAACCTTTGAACATTTATCAAAATGTCAAAAATATCAAACTGCCGAACAGCATGAATACTCATATATACATATATATATGCAGATGCGAATGTTCAGATCGTCATGGAAATGACAGCATTTCTACAACTGCAGAAAATCGGCAACTCAAAACAATTATCAACCAATACCAAAGTTACTATTTTCAACATAAATCTCAACACAGTTCTACTGTATGAGGTGGAAACTTGGAGAACCACCAAAGCCACCATCCAGAAAATAAAAGTATTTATTAACAATTGCCTATGCAAAAGACGTTGGATTCGTTGGCCAGACAACATCAGCACCAACCTGCTACGGGAGAGAACAAACCCAATTCCAGCAGAGGAAGAAGCGCTATGGGTAGATGGGACACACATTGAAGAAAGCACATGACTGCATCACAAGGCAAGCCCTCAGTTGGAATGCTCAAGGACAAAGAGAAAGAGGAAGACAAACGAACACATTACGCCATGAATTGGAGACAGATATGAGAATATCGAACAGAAGTTGGATAGAACTAGAAAAGAAGGCCTAGAACAAAGGAGGTTAGTGAATGTTGGTCGGCGGCCTATGTTACACTGTGAACAACAGGCGTAAGTAAGTACTATATATAGAGAGAGGGAAAGAGAGTAAGTGAATGAGTGAAAGTGTTTAGTAATCTTTGCTGTACGAAATGTCAACTATAATTAACTTTACAAGTGTACTCTGATTTACCTAGATACTTAATTTTAGTTATCGATTCTCAACTAACAATATCTTAACTTTTTTCAATATAAATGGAATCAAAGCGAATTTTCGAATGAATGCCGAACTTTTCTCATCTTCAGTATATAAACGAGATATTTGTTGTATTATGCAAACTAGAAAAACAGATATAGTCCTGAATATTTGTCGATGAATTTCGGAAGATTAAGGATATTATTCGATGAAGTAGGTCATATTCTTCAAAATAGAGTCTACCTCTTTTTATTATGAAGTTGTGGAGATTGTTGAGTATCATTGATAGCATGAATTTATTTATGTTAAATCGCCGCCTCACACTCGATACGGTTGAACTCTGTAGAGTGCCAATTTACTGCGTTTTCTTAGGCTTCGTTATTAGAAAAACAAAAGTATTCCTCACTACGAGTTCATCTTCTGATTTATAACCGTCAGACGTCACTTAGTAACGATTGTCTAGACGAGCTAATGACGAAGCCTAAGAAAACGCAGTAAATTGGCACACTACAACTCCATTAAGACAGTTACTCACCGGAGACAATGAATGAGGTCTCATAATAGGATGGATTAATTGAAGTTAGATATCAGCATCGGTGTATACCGCCTCACTAGTCAAGAGGTTAGGAGTTCGTGCACGAGGCCGAGGGTCCTGAGTTCGATTCCCGTGCGCTATTTTTAACAATGAACATGGATACATGGATATACATTAAATAACAATAACTGTTTTTATAATATCCAGTTCACAGTTTTATAAGACAACATAATCATGTACCTATAGACTCATGTACTGTAAACAAATCTGTGGTATAAACCATTCCTAAATAGATGCGAGTTTGTAGAGATCGTTGAATTTCGTAGGTTACACTATAAAATGACTTTGGATTGACAACCATTGAAAGTTGATGAATTCTGAATAGATATTTAATTCTAGCGTAGAACATCTCAAAAGTAATTATTGTCGAACCAACTGGGGATCATTTCAAAGATCCTTGGAGTAAATAAACTCTCAACCTTCACTTAACTGATTCGGTATCCACTGATTAATCTGATATATTTCGCAATTATCACAAGTCAACTCAGTCACCTAAAAGGTAAGAGTTCTTAGGAATGTTTTCCAGTGATACTGTTTAAGAGTCTCGTGATAGGGAGGAATATCGACCACGTGTATCAGCGTCTTGAATAACTGTTTTTATCAAGATTAATCAGTTATTGAAACTATACAAATCATTTTTTTTGAGAATTTAAGCGCATGCCTTTAGTTATTTCAACCTAATCATTCTACAAAAACACCAAACATGCAAATGTCACCAGAGAGAAAAATGATTCAAACCTCGAATAAGTTGTGTTAGTAGTGTAAATCATTAGTAATGAAAGAAATTCACGTTAAATTAGTTTCAATTTCTTCTTTCATCCTTTACCAACTTCAAATCCAACCACTTAATTGAATGTACAAGTAGTCAAACTTAGTCAAACATGGATTAAATCTAACTAGACTGTAAATAGATTCCTTTTTTCTCATCTCAACAGTTAGTGTAGGGATAGAATTTAGTTAGTAAGAGATTAAACCAGAATACACACACAAAACATGTGGAACTTACACTAAAGAAATACACATTTATTGATAGTCTCTTGTCTGAGATCCATTTTGTTAGACTGTATTCCCTCCCAATGTAACCTTTTTGTGCCAAAACATAACCAATTGCTTGTGGTTTGTAATATTCATCTATATTTTTCACGACCAAACCAATAAACACACACATAAATATACATATATATATAGCTTATTTTTCATATAAGAATTACAGACTACCTGAATGTTTCACTATTTCTAAGTCTCATCAGCTTTAAGTGCGTAATATGCCATATTTTGACGAACAACAGCTGATGTGCTTTTTATCAGTCGCCATAATAAAACAAAAAAAAAACGAGGATGATGATCATAATTATAAACATAACAAAACACACTAATGACAAGATTAAAAACTTAAAACAACAATATTATTAATTATAGTCTACTTTTTAAAAAAAATCTTTTCTTTTCCATCTAACCATATTGGTTGGTGAATTACAGACATAGATTATTTAAAATAATCATTGTAACTTTTTTTCTCATAGGTTAGTTAGTTGATTCATATTTGAAAAAAAAATCATAAATTATTATTTTTCCCCTGTTTATTTTGTAATATGTACAAAATACTGTAATTTTTTATTCTAGTCAAGCTTCATTTCTGATGACAACAGCCCTACTAAAAATGTAATTGGCGCCAGACTGATACCTGATTGCCTATTGGTCGATTGTTTGTCTGAATTCTGATTGGTTAATGAACTGACAAATCAGAAAATTGTAAAGTGGAAGTTTGTAAAAATTTGAATACAGAAACATTGTTAAATTAGTAAAAATTTGATATTTGGAGGATGAGTAGTAAATAAGCAGAACAGTTATAGTTTTGCAATTTTTTTTTTCATTGTCAGCTGTTAAACATTTAATGGACTATAAAATATATATATATAAGTAATATATATTGTAAATTTGTGAAAAAAACTTCAATTGACTAATATGTACATGGATTTGCTTATTAAAAAATAACAGGAATATTTAAAAAACCATGAAATGTTATAAAACTTCTTTACGGAATATCAATCAAACTCATCATTGAAATTAATACACATTATGGTAAGTAATAAATATATAGTTATTGGTTGTTGATATCGTTTTGATATTTTATATTAAGTATTTATGTTATGTACTGTTGTTTAAAATAAACTTATTCATGAGATACTGTAAGCATGAGACCCATTCTAATTTGGAATATTATTGATGCTTACAACTGAGTTGGTTGAACCGAAATGGTTGTGGCGAATTACGAATCAGGGACTTAGGTGCATACCTTATATACAAACTAACTGTTTCACCATTTATCAATAAATAAAACTGTACTAAGATTTTAATGAAAAATCTGAGAAAAATTCTTTCGTTGTAAATTTCACTTAGTTCATAGTTCCGGATACAATTCAAGAGATAATGTCAATTACTGATGCACAGCTTCTAATTAATGTGGTCCAGGAATACATGTACTCTTAGTTTCTTTTCATGATACTTAATTAATTTATCAACTTGCAAGGACCAAGTAGAATGCACTCAATTCACCGAACTCATGGCACTCTTTAAATATCATTGTTTTTCTGTTTTGTTGAAATTATGGATTCGTTTGAAATTTTCATTAAAAAATTTCACGAAAATTAAAAATTATTATTTTTATAAGTAAGGATAAAAAGCCAAATTCATTTTATGCGCTATTATCGATCACTATTGCCAACAATAAACATCTTTGAATCGTGATAAAAGTTTACTATTCACTTGAGAATGCATAAGAGGGTAAGGCTGATGAGTTGCATGTCACCAAATCAAGAATTTCATGAAATAATTCAATGAATCAATCAACAGCAACCTAGAACTTCGTATGTAAGTAGTACATCAGCTCCTGTCGCCATACCACATCAGCACAGAGATATAATTGTCAGTTCAAATCCAATAGTAGAAGAGGTAGTAAAGCTATTGGAAGTAATCGGAGAGGTTAGGATTAGAAGATATTATTCAATAAGTAGAATCTGGTGAAATAAACTTAAAAATAAAACGATGCACGTGATGAGGAGTTCAGAAGGTTAGGATTTCAAAGAACACAAAGAATAAATGCACCTACGCCATTGCAAACGGTTTTGAGCCATGTCATTCAGAATCTCTAACTATCGATTACTATCATCTCGCGGGCCCCAACCTGTTAGTCGTCACCTACCGACATGACTTAGTTCACTTGTCAATGACTTTTCATGGATTTGTGCCATGTTTTGGTCTGGCCGTCTATAGCTTTCATGAAATAGTAACTCTACAACTCACCGATCGTTTTTTTTATTGTGACTATCACCTACAGTTTTCAAGAAAGACATTCAAAACCATCGTCTGTCTATCTGTCAAATTATTAATAATAATAGTAATAATAATAACTCGGTCATTGGTTTGTGTTAATCTCAGGAGATTTTTGAAAAGTTATAAAGTCATCTGAATGAAGTTTGATTGAGAAAAAATTAATTTTCAAGTTGTTTGTTTGTGTTTGTGTAATGTTTTAAAATTATTCGTTTTCTTTTTAAATAAAAATATTCTTTGGATTTAAATGTTAATTGAAAAAAGAAACTGCTACTTAAAAGAGTCAACCTCGTATAAGATCATGTCAATATCACTTATAATCCTACATATATATATATATATATATATATATTTGTATTCTATTAGAATGCATGATAATTCCGATTCCCTTATTCATACTAACATGTTTAGTGCAATTTCAACAAGTTTCCCCATTACATAAAACCAACCAATCACTGGAAACATACACATTCATATTCCAACTAAATGATTCATTAGAACAAAAACTCTCTGAGAATTAAAATTGAAACATTTTCTGACTTAATTTTTTCTCTGAACTATGATCATGTTTAAGACTAATAGTTGAGTTTTTTTTATTAGGGATCAGTTCTTACCAGATATAAGTGGAAATAATATTCATAATAATAATAATAATAATAATAATAATAATAATAATAATACTGAAATTCAGGGTAATTGTCACTTGATTTAGTACTAAGATTATTATTAACACCGTCGGATAGCGCTGGCTCAGTCGTCCTGAGGTTAGGCATTCAGATTTGAATGATAATTGAGCAAAAAAACTGTTATTTAAAAGAGTTAAACTCGTATAAGATCACTTATTAGGTTACTAGTATTCAATCATAGATGTTTAAGAAGCGTTGCTCGTATACTGTGGGACAACCGAGTAAGCAATGATGTCGTTAGGAAACGGGTGCTAGGTAAGGATGGCAGAACAATCGATGAAGTAATGAAACTTCATCAGTTGAGGTGGTTGGGACAGGTGTTGAGAATGCCTAACCACCGACTGCCTCGACGAGCTATGTTTTGTGGTTTAGGAGTAGATTGGAAGAACGTTAGGGGCGGCCAGACCAATGCATGGCAGAAATCCATGAAATCACTAACAAGTGGACTCAGTCATGTCGGTAGACGCAGACTACCTGGTAGGGGTCCGCGAGACGATAGTCACCAGTGGTTAGACACCTTGAACGACATGGCTCAACACCGTTTGCAATGGCGCATGTGCATCCATTCGTTGTGTTCTCTCAAATCCTAATCTTCTGGATTCGTCAGAACCTCTACTTTTGTCTTTCTAACCTTATCTCACTGAATTATGCTTCTTGAATAATATCTTCAAACCCTAGTCTTCGTCATTACCATTAATACCTCTACTATCTTTATCACTATGGGATTTGATTTGACATTTGCGTCTCTGTGCTAATGTGTTATGGTAAGATGAACTGATGTACATACATACGTAGTTCTACGTCGCAACTGACTGACTGATTATATATATATATATATATATATATATATTTAAATTCCATTACAATACATGATAGTTTCGATTTATCTTATTAAAACTAACACTAAAAATGACTTTGCTCAATGTCACATGCTTAATACAATATGGAATGTTCAACAAGTTTCCCCATTACACAAAACCAACCAACCAACCAACCAATCACTGCAAACATACACATATTCACATTCTAACTGAATCACATTCATTACAAACAAAAAACACTCTGAGAATTAAAAATGAAACGTTTTTTTTGTTTGCACTTGCCAGAAATAACTGGAAATAGAAATAATAATAATAATAATAATAAAATTACAGTAAATTGTCATTTGATTTATGACTAATATTATTATTATTATTATTATCGTTTATGATGATAAAAGTTCATTGTTCAAACTCACATACATGTACAACACAGAATGAATGAGCTTAGTTCATCATTTTTTTTTCAAATGATTAAAATGTAAGAAGCTTTTTCACAATCAGTTTAAAATGCCGTTTTTGTATATATCTATATATATATAACATAACCTAAAGCATTTTATTTGTCTAGACTATAAGTTTTTTTAAAAAAAAGGCATAAACTATAATTCTACTCTTTTTTTTCCAATCATATGATTTATGCGAAAAGAATTATGAATAATCTATTTATCTATGTATCTATCTATGTGTATATGGAAATATGCTTTTTTGCTAAGAGTTCAACTTGACAAAATGGAAACATTTATGAGGAGTAGTTAAGTAAAGTAGATTGATTGGCTGATATTAATGGTCATGTTTTTATTTTTAGTTCAGCAAATAGCGCAAAATCAGACACATTATTGTTAGTTATAATTTTCAATTAAAGTTATGAAGATTAGCGTGTTTTTTTTTTTGACATTTAAACCATCAGTCAATCAATCATTGTCAGACTACATCCATTAGAAATATGGAAGCACTGAAAGATGATCGTTTGGTCCTGGTATAGGACTACTCATCAGTGGCAGTGCACTTCCACGACTTCTGCGCCTTGTAGGATTCGAACAGAGGACGAACGCCTAACCTCTGAGCCACTGGACCAGCGGCATCCAACGGTGTTAATGTCCAGTACTGATCAGTCTAGAGAATATGTGCAACTTCATTGATTTGTCTTCATTAGGTGATTGCCTACACCTGACACAGGGTTAAACTCCACTGGTCGTGTCTTCTGTATAGAACTCCGGGGATTTTTTCACGAAACTAGTCACTAGTGAGCACATTGTATGATTTTTCAATTAGAATTATGGAGATCAGTGTTTTTTCACAATGAAATCATTAATGCCGGCCCAATGGTATAGAAGTTGGGCGTTCAAATCCAGCGAGTGGCAGGAGTAGTGAATGCGCACTGTTGATGAGTCCTATGCCAGGACGAAACGGCTGTCCGGTGGTCTAACAATGAGTTATTGATGATTTCAATTATTATTATTATTTAAAGTTTAAACCTTTAACAGTACATACAATCCTGTTATTTTGAAAATTGTCCCTATTAGTAAGCTAATCATTATAATGATTGTTTGGTCTAGCATATTCTATTGACCATAATAATTGATGTTTTCAAGTGGCGTTTTATCTAGAGTTCCAATCTACAAAGCAATAAATCAATGTAAGGAGATAATGTCTCATGGTAGCTTATACACAGAAATAAAATCTTACACTATTATTTAGTCTTTCAGCATTTCGGAACTAACAGAAACTATTGGTTTAAAACTAGAGTCTTTTGAATTCCCTAAACAAAACATTCCTCAGCAAAAAATGTTTGGTGATTCTGAAGTATGCCGGAAGAAAGTTATGTGCTGCCAAATTAAAACATCACACAAATCGATGAAGTCACTGACGACTAGACTGAGCCATGTTAGTAGGTGTAGACTACCTGGTTGGAGTCTGCGAGGTGATAGTAATCGATGGTTACGGACCTCAAATTACATGGCTCAAAATCGTGTGCAATGCTGCAGGTGCATCCATCCTTTGTTTTCTCTCATGACCTCATCAGCTCAGGATATTTTCTTACCATTTTTTAAATCTATTTCACTGAATTACACTTCTTGAATAATTTGTTCTAACCCTAATCTTTTTGATTACCTCTAATACTTCAAATACCTCTACTTTTATGGGATTTGAATTCACAGTTTGTTCTGCGTGTGTTAATTTGGTCTGACAACTTGAACTGATGTACGTACATCTGAAGTTCTACGTCATCGCTGACTGACTGACTGAATCCCCTAAGAGATCCTCCTTATTCACTCTAGAAGTTCATATTTCCATAGATAATACTACATCAGAGAGATGAAGTCGAGCAAAAGACTTACTTGGTAGGTACAATAATCATATTACTCCAATTCTATTCATTCTAAGCCTCTCACTATTGAGTCTGATGTCATTTGACACTATTAATACTTTCGACCTTAGTCATTACTTTTTGATTTAGAATTCTTACGTTTAACTTTAATCTCCTTCACATGTTTACTTTTTATCAATGCAACATGTCACAAGTTGTACAGATAGACATTTACTTTTGACTCTGCATTATTAATGAGTGATTTTGAAATGAATGAGGGGAAAAAATTTGTAGTATCAGGTGAATGATTGTGTTGGTGTGGTGTTTCAATCTCTATGAGTAGAATGTTATTTTGGTTGTGGAGCGTTCTGTTAAACAAACTTCAGATCGAGAAGTGAATGGTTGACTTAAAAAACCACATTGTCTTTGCATGCATTTAAACCATTCCCATACATAACAGGTGTATATAACATACATATGCATAAGTGAGTACTTTAACCTTAAGCAAAATGTTTGCTACACCTGGTTTTTATTTAATTTATATTCATTTCATTCGAATTTATAACGACTGCGAGTAGAATTCATTTTTTCTTAATCAAGAGATAAAACCACATACTATAAATGCTAATTTGTTAGGCAGATGACAATGTTTATCTACTAAAGTCATACAACAAACAGATTACAATGACATGTTCCCAAAGAAAAATTTTTGGTTACAATCCATCAGTTGCATGAGTTAATCAGTCATGATTTATGCAAAATTTAACACAAATGCCAGTCAAACTAAATTCCCCCATATAATATCAACTCTCTCTGTGAGATAAAAAACATTGACATGACTAATAACTGTCAAGTTTCAATAATCCCCAGTATCAATCATAGTGAGCGATATTGAATATTGAAAAAAATGTGATTCAACTAAACAAGGATACAAGAAATATATATATATGTATATATATGTATATATATATATATATATATATATATATATATATATCACTAGATATGATTAACAGTTGTCAGTGTATGCCTAACCACTGACTGCCTCATCCAGCTATATTTTGTGGTGTAGGAATAGGTTGGGCTAAAGCTAGGGGCGGCCAAACCAAAACATGACACAAATCCATAAAGTCACTGACAAGTGGAATGAGTCATGTCAGTAGGTGTCGACTAAATGGTTGGTGCCTGCGAGATGTTAGTAATCGATGTTTAGAGACTCTGAATGACATGGCTCAAAACCGTTTGCAGTGGTGCAGGTGCATTCATTCTTTGTGTTCTCTCAAGCCCTAAACTTTTTTAATTCTTCATCACTTCATCTTTATCTTTCTGAGTCTATTTTACTGGATTCTACTTCTTGACTAATATCATCTAATCGTAACCTCTCCGACTATTTCTAATACCTCTACTACCTCTACTACTATTGGATTTGAATTGACAATTACATTTCTCTGTGCTAATGTGGTATGGCAACATGAACTTATATACATACGTACGAAGTTCTACGTTGCTATTGATTAATTGTCAGTGATTATCATATGATCTTGAACTTGATTAGAAATTTAATTAATACTCGATAATTGGTCATTTTCGCATATGATACGCTCTGCATCACTAATAGTTTAATTATTTATTGATTTTCGTTTATCTTGTTAATTATTACTTACCTAGTCCTGTTGCTCATTGTGGAGAGCATAGGCCACCGACTACTTACTTATTTACGCCTGTCACACCCCAATGGAGCATACGCCGCCCACCAGATTTCTCCAAACAACTCTGCCCAAAGCTTCCCACTCCAGTTCTGTGCAATTTTTGATCATTCTTCTCATATCTTTCTCTATTTTTCGGAGTAATGTGTTTCTTGGTCTTCCTCTTTTCCTTTGACCTTGAGGGTTTTAAGTGAGTGCTTGTCTTGTGACGCAGTTGCGTGCTTTCCACCATATGTTTCCTATCCACTTTCACCGCTTCTTCCAGATTTCCTCCTCCACTCTGCTTTATTCTCTCCCACAATTCGTTGTTTCTGA
>CALYCR020000503.1:0-13551 GCA_944470395.2 Schistosoma turkestanicum
TGCAGTATATTACCCAGAGAATGTTAGAACGAAGTCAAGTATTTCTGGCCATCACACCCTCAATTTCTTTTGTTGAAAATTTGTGAAATTCATTCAAAATATCGTATGCTAAATTTACCGTATGAAGTCATTCAAAGACAATTTCAGGTTTTGAATAATATAATCATCGACAAGAAAATACCACAAGATCTAGATTGGGCCTCTATGGTAATTTGGGCAGAACTTTTTTGAAACATTCATTCATTCATTCATTCATAATATTGATTAGAATGTTTAATCAAATCCACTGATATTCTTTGCGGCAGCCATGTTGCATGGTAACCGGTAGCATATTTCTCACCTAACATTTTTCGTGTTATCGTTTATTAGACGGTCATTTGACTAAGGGATATGGTCATCAGCCCCATGCTTAAAATTCCTCCTTTACACCCACTTCAAAATGAAAGTAGCTCCAAAAGGGCTTCAGGCGGAGTTTCTCATTTAAATTTAGAGTTAACTGTTTTGTAAGTGCTTTTTTATCAAGTTTGCCATGTATTCATGTCTAAACGCTTCGTATTCAGTACATTACTATTATTCTTCGACTTATTTTGCATAAGCCAAATGTGTCAGTATATGGTATTGCTTTGAAGCATAATACATCAAAATACTTGGTAATTTGAAGGGTATTTCCTTGATTAGTGTAGACACAAAGACAGTTATGGACATACGTTCGTTTACAACAATGTGGAAATACTGAACAGGGAAAGCACAAAGAACACTAGAGAATTTTTGTAAGCTTGGCACACAAAACAATCAGCAATCAACAAACACATCGAAATTTATGAACCGATCAGAAAACTTTTGGGTAAACATAAGATCAAGAGACTGATAAAAAGGGAATACAATCAAAACGAAGATGCAAACAGTGATAGGTTAAAGGGCAATAACAACCAATCACAATAGCAAATAAAACACCTATTTTCCTAAATAAACATATGAAATTTTCTTTGTAAAGAAATAAATGAATGAACTCGTGGTGTATATCCAGCAAATTCCAATCGGACGAACATTGAATTTCTGAATTAGAAGTTAACATTTATTCTTACTACATCAGAAATTTTGTTTATACTCACAGGTTCGGTAAAGAAGTAAAACTGTTTTTTATTAGGATGAACAACATTTTGCTAAATTTTATAGTTTTTGTAAAAAGATTTCATAATAAAAAACATTCTTGCTGATTTTAACTGTAAATCGTTTTTTGAAAGTCGGAAATATTCTTTGAATCTCAACGTAAAAGGTATTGAATTAGGTGAACGTTTGCACATAATATCAGAGTCTATGTGTGAGCATAAACTCGTAGGTACAAGTATATCCATCTGATGAGTCGCAAACAGTACGGTGTGCAGGTCCTGAATTCCGCTACTAGAACACTATCTAACTCCACTCAAATAGAACTTAAAAGTAACTTAAAGTCAATATGGAGACCATCCGCGCAGAATTAACAGAAGCCAGAGTGACTGATCGAGTGCTGTCCTAAATATCTATGAGACTATTCATACAACATATAGAAATAAATCAGACTAGTTTATTTATGAATTATTCACGTATTTCCTTATCAAGTCAATGAAGCGATGTTTCTGAATAATCATACTATAGTTTCTTTCAAAAAATGGGTTTATCTCTAACGACCTTATTCAGAATTGAACTCCAAGGTCTTTGTTCTTCAACTAAAAAATTAATGTTAAATAATATTTCAATTCAGCTGATTACCTGTTATCTCTCAGTTAACAACAATTCCTGATGAAAACTATTCCTCTCCACATAAATGAATAAAGGACAACGTACGAAAATGAAACTTTGGCGGTATCAGATCAAATAGCGTGATCTAATGAACAAACTGTCTCCACTTACAAATAACGAAATATTGGTTGATATATTATATCACTGTAGTAGGATTTTTGTTATATTTGAATTGATTTGACTATAAATCGTGGTCTTATTTCTTAACAGGTGAAAACAATTTGACGACATTTTTCTCAAACTGAGTTGAACAGTGACTGGCAACTGGTTTCAGAGAGTCGATATTATTCTGTTCGAGACCCACAAGCTAGACAAGTGAATAAGGTTGTGGTGTTTGAATGAACTAGTAACTTCTTGTTGTTGTTGAATGCTTGATTTCAAATTCTAAATACAATACATTCGTTTGTGCATATCTTCAGTTCTTGATTCACATACTTCTAAGCATCATACTGGCGTCGCGATGGAGCTTGTAATGGAACAGTTAGATGTTCATTCTACTTCTGAAGCTTTTGAGGATTAATTGGAAAGGTTCGAAATCTGGAGTATGACCAAGAAAGATGTTAAAGTTGATAAAATTCTGGCTCATTTCTTAACATTCATCGAAAAAGAAGCGTACAGCTTAATAAAAACTTTGGCATATCCAGAAAAACCTATCTCACTTCCCTATGCAATGCCTAAGGAGTTATTATTGAATCATGTAAAGTGCCCTGGTTTTGAATGCCGTGAAAGGGCGAAATTTCATAAGATGATTCGTCAAAATGACCAAAATGTTAAGGAATTCATTCTTGAATTGCAGAAACAGGCTGTCAAATGTAATTTCGGTGATCAACTTCATGTGCAGCTGAGAGACCGATTAATTGCAGGAATTAGCATACCTAGTTTGGAAAGAGAGCTGTTAAGAATGTCAAACTGTTCCTTTCAAGATGTTAGAACTGCGTGCGTTAACTACGAGGCGTTGAATGAAATTGATACTCAGTCGATGAAGATTTCCAATACTTTGATTAGTTGTCCTGATGAAAAACAATCTCAGGGTCAATCAAAATTGTGTTCGTTTAACAGTGGTTCCTATTCTCGTGTAAATATGAACGGTGTTTCAATAAAGAATTAAAAGGAAATCAAAAGGTGAGACCAAGTTTGGCAAATGTTTATCATGTGGAAAACTTCATTCCCGTAATTCATGTACATTTCGTAATGCTAAATGTTTTAGATGTGGTAAGATAGGACACATTCAAACAGTATGCAAAGCTACTGTTCATTTTGCCTCAAGTAGTACTAAATCTTGTAATTTAGATCCCAATAATTCAGCTGATCCTAATGATCATTTATCTTCGATTACCATTTTGAAAGGTAATGCTCATATTCAAAAGCGATTATATACATCACTTGGTTCATGTCATGACTTTATTGTGGACACAGGCAGTATAGAGTCCATTATTTCATTCAAGAACTTGAAATCGTTAGATCCTAACGTCGTGGTACGACCCACTGAAGTTTCAGTACTGTGGATTACTGGACACAACTGACTATACGAGGATGTTGTGAATTGCTAATAAGAGATGATAATTCCTCATATATACCTTGTGAACTTTTAGGTAGCGAAACAGGACTGTCAATACTGGGTTTAAATAATTTGAAAAGACTTAAAGTGGAGTAGTCTTACCTAGTTTCTAAAGAAAATTCTGATGCTTTACTTGAAGATTTGATAGCCACGTGTGCTAAGTGCAATGGAGGTATGAAAACGGTTCAGCAGAGGAGTGCCAAGCAAATTCAACATGTTGACTACATTTCTCGACAGTCATTACAAGGTAAACCTGTTAATACTTCAGACTGTTTGTTGGTGCAACCTGTACCAGTGAAACGTCCAGATCTCATTAGAGGAACTCGTAGAAACTTTGGATGTATAATTAATGCTATACGGAAAGGTTGAAATGCTAATGTTAAACGTAGATTCCCTATCTATTTTTCAAAGCGAGATGAGCTATCCACTACTCATGATGGTATTTTGTGTTTAAGTGATCGGGTTGTTATTCCTCCTTCATTGCGTAAAGCTGTCCTGGAAGATCTTCATAGTGGACATTTAGGTGTTGAGAAAATGAAGTCCTTGGCGAGGCTCACGTGTTGGTGGCCAGAGATAAATGCAGATATTTGTCGTACAGCAAACAGTTGTGTAAAGTGTCATAAGCTGAAAAATCAGCATTCGAAGTGGACTTTATGGCCAGTATCGTCGGAGGCCTGGCAGAGAATTCATGCAGACTATTGTGGCCCGTTTCTTGGCAAATACTATGCACTTGTAGTCATTGATTCTTTTTCAAAGTGGCCTGAAGTTTTTCTCACAACTTCACCGAATTCTGACTACACAATTCAAGCATTAAGAAAGGTGTTTAGTCGAGAAGGGGTTCCAATGGTGTTAGTGACTGATAACGGCACTCACTTTGCTGCAGATGCAGTTACTACCTGGTTAAATGGTATAGGGTGCAAACATCTGTTTACTGCTCCTTGTTCCAATGGTCAGGCAGAAAATTTCGTCAGGACGTTGAAAACTGCTATTGATTCTATTGCCGCCTCAACATTTTATGAGCTGGAGAGGGGAGTAGATACCTTTCTACTGCAATATAGAAATGCCAGACATTCGGTGACGAAAGAGACTCCATCAAAACTATTAAAAGGGAGAATTCTTCGGTCGAATATGAGATGTTTGGAGTCCGCAGAAGTTACATATTATCGTGGCAATGATCTTCGACCATCCACGGGGATTGTTCAGAAGAATGTCGGGAAATCTATGGTGAGACTTCTAGATATCAATGACTTAAGTACACACAATCGATATGTTGGTCAAATACAATTCCAGGAACCAGGTGAGTCTGTTCCAATTTCGGTTGTTAATTCTAATACTAATGAGAGCATTCTAGATAATACAGAGCCTTTATCCAATACACTGTCGGACAGACACAGGATGAATTTGAGAAGAAGACGTACAATTGATTACAGACACTTGGATTCCAATTAAAGCTGTGGCGGATGTGGTGTTTGAATGAACTAGTAACTTCTTGTTGTTGTTGAATGCTTGATTTCGAATTTCAAATACAATACATTCGTTTGTGCATATCTTCAGTTCTTGATTAACATACTTCTAATCATCGTTAATGTGTTCGAAAGTTCTTATAAAAAGGCAATGATTTCAAGAAAACAATATGGAATATCATGTACGTTCAAATGACCACTTCGAAATAGGTTGACAAGTGTGTTCAAAATGTCACTAATCATTATATAAGACTGCTTAAAAATATTTTTTCAATTGTAATATTGACGAAAATCCGTTCAAGATTCACACAAACCCAAAAGAGACCGATCCACTTTTGTTGTCGGTGGATATCCAGAATTCACTGGATAAAGTTCCTATTTTTGGAATTTATGTTTTCACGCATTAGCTGATCAGTTGACCTAGAGATTACATTTACCACCCGCAAAATCCTTGACTGTTATTAGTTGATGTAATATTTTAGAACACTATTTTTGTCGCCCTCCCAAGGACGTTTCCATCGCGGACAAATAAACTTGATTTCGAATGCTGGTCCTATAAATTTTCCTCATTTGTTCAATGGAAAACTGCAATATACATTAAATTATTATTTGGAAAGCAACATGTTTCTTGATAAATTGAATTTCGTAGCAACCCTTTTGGCATTTATCATTTTAGTTTCATATTTTTGACCCTTTTATCAACCCGTTCAACAGACCGTTTCACAGACTGAACTGCTCCGGGAAACAACTATCACTTACGACAGGTCGGTACAACCAGATGTATCTCTACACAGCTCGGATATATAGAACTACGTTCAGAATCAAATTATTACTAAATGGAAAGGCATACGCCGGTTGTTGGCAACGACTATGAAATCTGGCGTAGCTACCAGAAACAAGTGTTTATTTTATATCCAGCACAGAATAAAGAGTGTTCAATTCTAATAAGATATAAGGACAGAAATAAGCGTTGCGCCTTCCGTGAGAGATGTGGAATGGAACGCTTCTACGAAGAAAACTCGATTGGTGAAAAATAAACATTTATTATTGTGCTCGTTTTGTACAACTGTACCAAAATCACTTTCTTGCGCTCAACGTTATTTTCTGCTATTTTTCATAACGTGCTGCTCTCTATGTAATCCCTACTTTCTCCTTCAATAAATACTCGAACATGGATTTATTTCTTATTTACGTGACCGGACAGTATGGAGCATTTGGCGGTGATCATAGCCAATCTCGACTCGATCACCACTAACGATGAATGGTGAAATATTGATAGAGGACTAAGGCTTGAGGCAGCAAAATATCCGTCATAAAAACATTTGGGAAGCGAAAGTTTACCTATAATTCCGGTCGGAATACTTCAATTAGCTAGGATTTCTTCATGGCAGATGTATCTTTGTCTGTTATTGGTATTGATTTCTTAAATAATTTTGAATTTTTTATAAATTATCAACAAACCGGCTCTTGAACGGCGACCATACAGTGATGATAAAAGCAATAATCAACGTATATCGACGTAGAGATTTAGTAGCATGAAAGACCATTTTAATGAATAAGCGGATGCATTATACGGAACGATGTTAAATGCCCGCACTCAATTTGAAGTCGATTCTCAAAAAATTAGCATCTTAGCAAAATTTGGCTTTTCGTTTCTAATTATGGAGTGCCTGATTATGTTACGAGTTCGGTTAGAAAGTCACCTCTTCCAACAACTTACCGAGCTCCCCAGACTCAACGGTATTCGCACAAAATCCTACCAACGATGGAAAATGGTACGATGGAAGGATGACATCGACAACTTAAAGCCTCTCTCACAGCTGTGATTAGTAATAATGATTAGGTAACTAAGCTTCCATTAGTCATGCTTATTTTGACATCAACAATTAAACATGGTTTACAATGTCGCTCAGCCGAGTTGATTGACGGAACTACTCAACGTCTTCCAGGAGACTTTCGACCTCAGATAAAAGTGTTGCAACTTACATGGCCAACTATGTACAACGTCTGAAGAAGCATATAAGTGGTCTGAGAATAACAATTGCGAGGGGGCATCAACATTGGTTGTGCATACCAAAATAACTAAGCGACAGTAAGCATGTGCTTTTCCGAAGCAATGATGTTCAGCGTTTCTTACAACCGACCTCGGATGGTCCATTTACAGTGATTAGAAAAAGCGGAAACCTGTTGCGATAGCTAAATTGTTTGGGACGTTAGATCCCCAGAACTCACTTGATAAAGTGCAGTGCCTCCATATACATTTGAGTTCTCTTATATTTAATGTTGTTAAGGCTTTTGATTACCTTATTTAACCAAGCCATTTGTATAGCAACAACTTATATGTACCATTGATTTTATTATTATCCGGTTAGTATGAGCAGGTACGACTAAACATTGCCCATCTCAAATAAGTGAACCCGACGACAAATCGAACACTACAAACTAATCGGTAATCTTAAAGACGAACTACTACTGTGGATTATAATTACTATTATTATTATTGTCTATTTAATGTCATCTCCTTATATTTGTTAGTTTATTTGTGAACTACTTATTGCAAATAAAAATGTCTTCAGTTAACGACGCAAGTCTTCCACAAGTGACATCCGTGAGGCCCATTAATATTTGTTTTTCTCCGTTTAGGGTCACTGACTCACAAAGTTTGTTTACTAGATTTAATACTTACCTTTTGGCCAACCTCATTTGTTCACGATGAGACTAATTCGGCTATACTTTCTTACTGCTTCCACGCAAAGTTGCAGACAATGTAAGAGTGCTCCTGAATAAACCGGATGCTGAAATGCCATACGAGGTATTGAAACAGGGCGTAATAAAATCTATCTGGTTAACAAACAAACGAGCGATTTAACTGCTTCTAATCGAAGTGCAATTAAGTGACTGTACGCCATGACAGCTGAGAAATTACATGAGAAGCAATATAGGAGACAGAAGGATAGACAGAAGCATATTTTATCAGTTATAGCTTCTCCGACTCCCTCCGAATGTTCAGAAGATCCTTGTAGTTACAGACAGCGATGCCGATATAGATCACATAGCAGAAATAGCCCATAACATTTACTAAAGAACAAAAACACCGAGTCCACAGGTGCATTACACAGCAAAATATGAAATCGAAGGGTTAGTATTTGACGCCGAAAGGTGATGAAGTTTACAGAGAACGACAGATCCCACAAATGGTGACGAATCAGATCGAGTGACGAAAGCCGATCACGTTCTAAGGGACGATCAGGTCCCGCGACATGCTGGTATCACCAGTCGTACGGTGGCATTGCTCGGAAATGTGGTTTACCGTGCACATTAAAAGTTAATACAGTAGGGTAAAAATCTTATCCGTTGCCGGTAACGGCTGCGACAACTGGCGCAGCTCCAAAAAACAGTCGTTTATTTTACATTCCGTACAGACTAACTAGTGTTCAATTTTTGGTAAACACAAGAGCCGAAATAAGCATCGTATCGCCCTGAACAACGAAGGACGAAATATAGATACGGCTCTTCCGAAATAAAAACATATGACGAGTAAAAAATAGGTTTGAAATTTTGTCAAAACATTTCGTTTCGCTGGGAGTTTGTTCTAGCGGACTCATCCGTGTCTATAATTGGCATTGATTACTTAGAGAATTTCGACTTATCAATGAACCTTCACGAAACCGGCTCTTTAACAGAGACCGTACAGTGGTGATAAGAGGAGTAATCAATTATCAAGTGTCTATCAATTTAGTAGTATCGAGAGAGATAAATTGCTCCTGAACGAATACGCTGACTTGACGAAGTTACCATTTGATAGCTTGCAACATTGCATTCTAACGAGAGGCACACCTTATAGCTCAAGAGCACGACAAGACCGGAAATGGTTAAACACAAATTCGACAAAATCATAAAACTTGGTATAATACGGCCATCTGGTAGTCCATGAGTATCTCTGTTACACATGGTTCAACAAAGAACAGGTAATACATACCATGTAGAGATAACAGAGCAGTCTTTGCGAACGTCTTTCGAAATAACTAATGCGTCTCAAAACTTGCAGAGATTCATCAACCAGGTTGTTAGTGGTTTGCCAGGCGAACATGCTTACATCGACGACATACTGTAGCGAGTGCTACAGCGGAAGAAAATGTGGAACGACTAAGACAGTTGTTCAATAGACTATATGAAAATGGTATTGCCATCAACGTTGAGAATTGTGAATTTGGAAGAAATCACTGCAGTCTCCAGGACACTTGTCACCAGACGCCATACAGGCATTCGGGAACGCTTAGTACGTTCTGATGGAAAGGATAATGTTGGTACGACGAAAATGCGAAGCTCCACTAGCCATCATGACCGATACGTCAAGAATCGCTGTTGGAGCCATGTTACGGCAGTTCAAAAACGGTACTTGAGAACAGATTTCAATCTCTTCTAGGAGATTAAGCCCCACTCGGAAGAGAACTGCTAGCAATTTACTTGGTAGTAAGGCATTTTTGACATGCGCTCGAGGGAAACATCTTCACAGTGTACAGGGATCATAATCCCCTCACAAAAGCACTAAACGCCAAACAGGATAATTATTAGCGTTTGTTTGACCAAGCGTGATTGCCCGTTGCTTACGGCCTACACTCATATTTATTCTACTCACATTAATTTCGGTGGCTTCAATAAGTAGATGACTTACTAATTTTACTATTCATACATTTGTACATTTAAAAGCTGTTCATTTATTCGCTCGCTCAACTGCTTGCTCTTCGGGATTTGCATATCATATTCCCTATCACTGCTGTTTTCCGATCTCTGCACGATGTAAATGAACGTCAAAGCAAGATTCGTAATTGTCTTCAGATGGTTAACCACCAACAGTCACACAGAGGCGCTGAGAAGTGAGTTTCAGAATATATCGATTGATAATCCACTGCCACAAATTTAGGAAGACTACTCAGTTCTCAGGAGATGTGTGTGCGGAAATACACGTCGTACCACTTGTTACCAATGAAATGCGAAATATTAATACGGCATCAACGCCTGAGGCAGCAGATTATTCCAACATAAATTACCAAGTAGGAAATATGTGCTCGATGGTCGCGTGACAGCTGACCGTGTTTTGACATGGAGATGTAGCCGTAAAAGTGTATTGGCCAAGTATATATAACATCCTAAAAATATAACGTTCTGGGAACAGTTTTATGATTTGCGGTGTATAACATGTTAAGTGCTAAACGCTTAACGCTGTATGCTTGTGCGTGAAACAAACATTGGAAAAGGAAGTCTATTTGGTTGCCGAAAATCATAAACAAATACTCGTTTAGATATATGGATTCACGTCTATAGGAAAGTAAGCTGATTATTAACAGGTGATAAACGCTCCTTTCAAGCGACAATTTCGACTGGTCGACAAATCGCCTTCTCATTCGGGTAATTCTTATTGGCTCAGTGTACCACCTTTTGCTCTTGGAAACAAATGCATCTTCCACGGCTGAAGTATATATTTTAAATCGAAACCATAACAAGATTATTCAAACGTTAGTATTATTCAAATAATCACAACTACACAGCAAAAACATAGGTCAATCATTATAAGCGAACATTAAAGTGTTGGTGCAAATTTACAAATACAAATTGATACACAACGGGTTGACAGAATAGGAATTACAATTAAACGAATGACGAAGTTTGATGGGAATAGTTATTTAACGTTTATGCACCAGTGAACGGTTAGTCACCATCAACAGAACCAATCAGTCGCTATTCGTTATTCAGTGGAACATTTTCATTTAACCACTGAATAACAACTTGAGAATAGCTCTCAGTCCACTTCACGTTCTGTTTGTATTTCTGAAGTAAATCATTGATCTTTGCTTTCAGTTCAACATCTGTCTGATAGTCAGCTTGTCTCGTTAGCTCCTGTCAAGAAAAATAATCAGTTTGTATGCTCACAAGTGAAGGCAGTACACAAAATATTATCAGTTTCATTTTGAGTTGAGAAATGGTGGAAACTAGTCAGTATGAACAGTCTGTAATATTACAAAATAATGTGTGTTTGGTTTTTGTGAAAATGGTTTGGAGTAGACTTTGACAATTTTGTGTGCAATGTAACATTAATTGGTTTCTGTAAAATATCTGGAACCATAGCATATGACTGACTGACTGCTTTGTCGTACACACGAAAATTGTGACTCAGTCTCCGTAAATTTATCAAAGTAAATCTCTTCAATTATCAAATGTGTGCTTGAGGGTGACATTACAGCTGACCATGTTTCGACAAGTATATAAAGCAGTGAACGAGTACTGTACAAGAAAATGTAAAATCCTGGAAACATAACGTGGACAGAATGATTTTTCCGTGATTTGCAGTATGGAACACGAAAAGTGGTAAGCGCTCAACACTGGATGCTTGGGCGTGAAACAATCACTGGAAAAGTTAGTCTATTTGGTTGCCGAAAATCATAAACGAATATTCGTGTACATATATGGATTTATCTCCTTAGAAAAGGAAGCTGCTTCCTCACCGATGATATGCACTCTTTCATTACGAAATTTTCTTACTGACTAACTGCGTTTGATGAATCTGTCTAAAACGAAACCTAACTTTTGCACATTCCATCAGTAATTTTAAATCACTTTGTATTACTTCTCCTATTATTATTGAATAAACTTTCCATACCTAGCTACGAATATTTGTATATAAACGGTATTTCACTATTCAGTACTTCTAATTCGTAACATGTAGAAATATAAAACGAATGCAAGCAATTTATGTTTGTCTCGGGCAAATAAAACAAAGGATCTACAAACCTTTTCTTGATCCAACTCATTATACGCTGCGTAAGGATGTTCGTTTAAGGCGTCTAGTATAGATTTTTTGAAATTTCTGAAATGAAAATTGAGAGTACAAAATGTTTTTCGGTAGACTCCGCCAACAAATAATGTCTATGTAGAATGACCGGAAACTGCTTGGAGAGTCAGCAGATGGTCTTCTAGATATTTATTCTAACTCAACCAAAATTCTTATTCCTAAACAAAGAAGTGGTTTCAATAAATAGTTTGGAGTTGATTGGTAAAACGTCATATTGAGTTTGTTTCAAGGCCAAACAATGCATGAATTCACCTTTCAGTGAATAAATTCTACTATAAGTCCTAGATTACTGAGATAAGGGTAACCACAGCACAATTTATTCACTGCAAAACTAAATCACAAAGAAAGGAAATGTATTGATCGAAAATGAGCACATAAATTGGTAAACACCAAAATCAGCCTTCAACTGAACGTTATACAAGTCGAAATGGTGCATGATCCACGCAGTATACTGGTTTCCACACCAGCCTATCCGAAATAATGTCTTTCTCAATGTTGTGGCTCCGATGGCATATGAGTAAACATTCAAGGTGATCAATGGTAACGATGAACAATAAACTTTTAAAGATTCTAACTCACTAACTTCCATCTCTAGGTGTTGATCTTTAATCAATCAACTCCATGTCTTACATATAATGAAAATTCATCAGTAAAACACAAAATACCAATACACTACAAGTAGTCAGTATGTATATATATAAAACGTTTGAATATCACTTGCTTAGTCTAACTGTGAAGTTAAACTCACTGATGTATCGTTAAATTACTCATTTCACTAAGATAGTCCCACAAAAGCATATTGCCGACCGGAGATTCAGCGAAGAAGTCAAGGTGTTGCCAGAATTCCATGTTTTCTCTTAACCAGCTCAAGTACCTATTAAAGAGATGGAGGAAATGTTCAGTAGATTGCAGTGAGCTGATCAGTTCTTATGAATATTTGCTTTGTTGAAAAGCTAATGAGTAGGATGGTCAGGAATGGTGTATGATAGAAAAGACTTGTATCTCAAGTGATTGTCCGTGAGTGGGGCTACATTGACTGAGATGTTTTAGTTTAAATGTTTTGAATGTTAGTTAACCCGTGTTAGAAATGAAAGTGAATTGTGACATTTTTCCATTCTTAATTGAATGCATTGTTAATGACTAATTTTTCGTTGCTTAGTTCTATTCAAAGAATGAAAAGGCTTGAGCTGTAGTATTCGTCTTGCCTACGTTCGTAACGATTGTCAAGATGATATGTTGGACGACGTGGAGTAACTGCATTTATTTCGTGAAGTATACTGTTCAGTCCTAACTTCGAGTCGTTAATGTTGTGATGAGTGAAATAATAACAATGGAAGAAATTGGTAATAAATGATATCAACATGTGCATGAATATGGTAATTAGTGATCAGGGATTAGTAACAAGTCAATAGGAGACAACTGATTTGGCCGTCGTATAAAGTGAAGTCAGTTCATACACCATGATTCGATTCCGTAGAAGAAGTCGACAGATGAAAGGAATACAGTCGATCTAACAGAACTCTGAAGAATATTTCGTTACTTCCAAACGACTACCATTATCAATCTAGTTTCTCAAAGTTTAAGTGTTCTACTACACAATCATGTTATTATTTTTGATAGAATCATGCTCCTGGTTTGAAGCCTAGACGATACGTTTGCATGAACAACGTAGTTACCGAAGATACTCATTGAAACAACGAAATACCGAGTCCCCACATTGTGAGCTGTGCTGTCGATAATTTCACCATAAAAGATGAGGTCGACAGGAAACCAACTCTCAGAATTAATTGCACAATCAAACACCAATGAGGCAACAACGACTGCGACAACATAAAATTCACGATAAACGGAGGAATTGAACAACAAATCGTTTTCTGGAAGATGTTGATCACTAAGATAAA
>CALYCR020000504.1:0-13586 GCA_944470395.2 Schistosoma turkestanicum
TTTTTATCTGGTCCTTCAAAAAACCGTGCTGGCAGATGTTCACTCATTCGTTGGTTAAGTTGCCTAATAGTACTCCAGATATAGCTATCTCCACCACAGGAGCTGCTGAACTTGCAAATGCACATAGAGAAGGCCAACTCAGGTAACTTATCATTCGTTTGAGTAGACATCGCTGGTCGACTTCAGAAGGTCAACGCATGTTTGCCTGCGTTGATTTTCTTACTAATTACTTTCGTTAATGTGTCCTGTAGAGTATCGCTTGCCACATCTCCGTTGAATTGTTGTTTAACAAATAAAGGCTTCTTTCGTCTTAGGTCTAAGTCTCCGACTTGTCTTTTTTTTACATCAAACACATACTTCTTTATGAACGCAATGGGTTAGCCAATCTCGATCAGTGAGTTGTTGATAAATTCTATAATGAAAGTATTTCATAAAATGTAAATGTATTTCCTTTTAAATTCACTGACTATTTCAATCTTTCATGAAAATTACCCTTTCAGTATTCATTCACTGAACAAACAAAAAATTTCTAGAAGTAAAATAACATTTATTGATAATTGGAAAAAACCTTCCGATTATTTTAAACCATGTTTTTTTAAACTACAGTAAATGACCTTTGACAAAATAGAAGAGATTTTTACTGAACAAAAATGAAATTAATGTATGAAACGCATGAAGAGTGACAATGGATTGATGTTTGGCAACAGGAACAGTCCAGTTCCATAGGATGAACTGATCCTTTGCAAATGAACGATTTACGATATGGTTTTCCGATTTTACTGAGTAACTCTGTAATTTTCGTTAAATTCAATTCGGTTGCCTCCACCTGTGTTCTCATTCACGACAATACAACTATGTCATCAGCTCATATTCTAAGTCAATAAGCCATCCTCCTGATAAAAAGATCTACCCTTGAAAAATCTGACAAGGATAATATTTAACTCTATCGCATTGTTTTAATTTCAATGTGAACTATTTTTAATGAAATTCAAACAAAAAAACAAGATCAAATTAACATGGAATTTTTTAAAGTAACAAGGAAAAATCAATTATGTGTTTAAATCATCCATCACATGTACTTAACAGCTTGAATGATGATGATGATGATGAGTTTATGGTGTTCTATGCAAATATTTTTTGTTTCATTTCTTTATTAACAAGTACATACATTAGCAATTTCAAGCTCAAGTGTCTTTCTGTGTGTGTGTGTGCGATTATTAGTAGGTAATTCTTTCCATCACATGCATTTCATATGATCATCTTCTTACTTAAGAGATCAGTTTATTTTCAGCCTCCATTTTGTTTTTTAGTTTTTTGTTAAAAGCTCAATGCATACTTTTTAAATCATGGGATAGATTAAAATCTCAAGGTATTAATTATTGTACATATATATATTAGGAATTCGAATGTAAAACTTTTTCTATGCAGCAATAAAAAAAATGTATTTTGATCTTGGTTACATTTCATTCAATGATGAATAATTTATTTAACCTTGAATATCATGTGTTTAAATTTGTTTCAATTAATTAATTAATTAATTTTGAAACTTTTTTCTTCAATCAAAATATGGTTAAAAATTTTACGGATGCATTAGCAATCAATCAGTCAGTCAGTCAGATGCAACGTAGAAGTTCGTAAATTGGTACATCAGTTCACGTTGCCATACCACATCAGCACACAGATGTAATTGTCAATTCAAATCCAATAGTAGTATTAGAGGTAGTAAAGGTATTAGAAGTAATCCGAGAGGTTAGGATTAGAAGATATTATTCAAGAAGTATGATTAAATGAGAAAAGTTTAGAAGGTCAAAACTAGAGGGGTTGAAGAATCCAGAAGATTAGGATTTGAGAGAACACAATGAATAAATGCACTGGCGCCATTGAGAACGATTTTGAGCCATGTCATTCAAGGTCTCTAACCATCGATTATTATTATCTCACGGATCCCAACCAGGTAGTGGACAGTTGCCGAGATGGCTAAGTCCATTCGTCAATGATTTCATGGATTTGTGCTATGTTTTGATTTGGCCGCCCCTAACTTTCTTCCAACCTATTTCCACACTGCAAAACACAGGAGGCAGTCGGTGGTTAGGCATACGCAAGACATGTCCCAACCACCTCAACTGATGAAGTTTCATTACTTCATCTATTGATCTGCCATTCTTACCTAGCACGCGATTCCTAATAACAGCGTTGCTCACTCGGGTGTCCCAGGATATACGAGCAATGCTTTGAAGACACCTATGATGGAAAACCAGTAACCTACGAATATCTTCTACTCTCACTGGCCATGTTTCACAGCCATAAATTAAGACGGAGCGAAGTAGTGCACGGTACACTCGCACTTTAGTCAGCAATATCAGTAGTCGGTTGTGGAGATTTTTTGGATTAGATGGAAATCATGAACTGATTGATCAATGTTAGATCACTCACTATAGAAAATCTGAAAGCATTGATATATTCGTTTCATCATAGTATGAGATTGACTCTTTAACAAAGCGTGTATGCAAGACCCACCAGCAAGAGAGACTCAAACCAAGGGGACCTTCAGTTGTGTATGATGTGAACGCTTAAACTCTAGCTAGACAACTCAGTTGGCATCCAATGGTGTGTTCATATCTAACTTGAATGAATTCACGATATTGCTCGACTATTATTCATTGTCTCTGTTGGTGGTAACCACCCTACATCCAACACTGGTGAACTCAACTAATCAGTAGAAGAATATTTCACTTTAACTGTAAAATATTTACTGTCAGCTAATGAGGGGCATTAAAAATAAAGTGATGATTGATTGAGTGATTGATTTCTTCTGTTACCCCGAATGGATCATAGGCCGTCCACCAGTTTTCTCCAACCAACTCTGTCCTGGGCTTCTTTCTCCAGTTCTGTTGAATGTTTGTTCATTCTTCTCATGTCGTTCCCTATTTCTTGGCGTAATGTGTTCCTTGACCTTCCTCGTTTCCTTTTGCCTTGAGGGTTCCAAGTGAGGGCCTGTCTTATGACGCAGTTAGGTGCTTTTCGTAGTGTGTGTCCTATCCACTTCCACCACTTCTTCCTGATTTCCTCTTCCACTGGAATCTGGTTTGTTCTTTCCCACAGTAGGTTGTTGCTGATGGTGTCTGACCGATTAATACGAAGTCATTTGCGTAGACAACTGTTAATAAACACTTGTATCTTCTGGATGATTGCTTTGGTAGTTCTCCAAGTTTCCGCTCCATACAGTAGAACTGTCTTGACATTTGTATTGAAAATCCTGATTTTGGTTTTGGTCGAAAGTTGTTTGCAGTTCCAGATATGAAATAAATTGATACATCCATTTTATTCAATAAATCGTGTTATTCTTGTATTATCCAAAGTTTATATCAAGAGAGATCAAATGTATGAAAGACTTTCATTGTTAGTGCTGAAATACAACAGATATTAATCATATGTGAATTTAACTTTGAGAGAAATTGAATAATCGAAATTAGAACCTTTATTATGTCACTTGTTGAACTAGCAAGTGAACTATGAATAGTGTGATGGAGTTTCCATCTCTGAGCTGAGTGTTTTGATTGTGGAGCTTTTATTGTTCATTTGGGAAACATCATCAGCCTAAACTTCAGATAGAAGTGAAACATTCGGATCAATCGTGGAGAAATCCGAAGACTTCACTTCTTCTATCCGAACTTCATACTGATGGTGTTGTTCAGAAGAACAATGAAAGCTCCACTATCAAAACATCTAGCTCAGAGAACGAAACGGCATCACAATCATCCACCTAAGCTACAAAACGTTCTCCCCCATCTCAAATTCATACGTCTTCGTCGGCATATTCTGCCAACACGTATCAGATACTGACCATCAATCAATTGCCCAATGGGATGGTGAATAGCGGAGCAATGTGGAAGACATATAGTACAACTAATGATCACAGATGTATACTACAGGATCCACAAATATCAGCACAACATTCGTATTTATCCACGCACGACTGTTGACTTTGATCTTGATTGGTTTATTAATGGACTTTAAACCTGTCCTTGTCTGCACCAAAAATATCCAGCTCAGAGAATAGAACTCCACCACACAATCATTCATCTGAGCTACAAATTTTCTCCGCCCCATCTTAGAACTATGAACATATATCTTAGCTAACATTCTACACATAAAGTGAATGAAATTCAAGATTTTTTAAATATTGTTACCGATTGTAGCTAATAGTAATAATAATAATAATAATTTCTTTGTAAGAGAGATTGTATTGGATACACAAAAAAGGATTAATGAAGTTTGTAAAGACAGTACTATTGGGTAGTTTTATTTCATGCGTAATTGATTATGGCGTCGACAACCCCAGGCCCAACCATCCTCCTTTATCCGGGCTTGGGATTGGTAGCAGCCCCAGAAGATCCCCAGGCGGAATTATAAATAAATAGTTTTCACATTCTAGAACTCCTGAAATTAGATTTTAAAAACATCTGACATTATTATTCTCATCAAAGATTGTGAATACCTATTTCAAAAAACGAAAGCTGTAAGTTGAAGCCAAGTTTCAGTTGATAGTCTTGATAAAAACAGGCTGAACAATATACAGACAATTGATCTCGGGATTACTTACTTACTTAAGCCCAATTGTGCATAGGTCGCTGACCAACATTCTCCAGCCTACTCTGTCCCAAAAACCTAACTTTCTAGCTTTATTCAATTGGTGTTCATTCTGTTTGTCTGCTTTCAATTCTCAGCATAGTATGCTCGCTCCTTGGTCCTCATCTTTTCCTTTAACCTGGAGGATTCCAAATGAGGGCTTGTTTTGTGAGGCAGCTAGGTGCTTTCCTCAATGTGTATCCTATTCATCTCCAGCACTTCATTATGATTTCTTCATATGCTAAAATCTAGTTTTTTCTTTCCCACACTAGGTTGTAGCTGATCGTGTCTAGCCAACGGATCCTCAGTATACTGCGTAGACAATTGCTAATAAACAGCTGTATCTTTTGAATAGTTATTTTCGTGGTTCTCCAAGTTTCCGCCCCATAGAGTAAAAGTGGCCTGGCATTTGCATTCAAAATTTTGACTTTGCTATTTATCGATATATATTTGGAGTTCCAGTTGAAGAAATGCTGTCCTTGCAATGCCGATCAGCGCCTTCCTATCTGCATCAGATCAGCCGCGCTCATCACTGATGCTACCCACATATATAAAGGTTTTTAGATCTTCCGAAGCTTCACAGTCAAGTATAATTTGATTATTGCATGTTGTGTTGTATCATAGGATCTTGCTTTTGCCCTTGTATATATGTTAAGACCTACTGCGGCTGAGGTCTGCTAGTACACTGATCGTTTTCACCTGCATTCGTGTTGGGTGTGCAATGGAAGAACCAGATCATCTACGAAGTCTAAACCGTACAGCTGCATCCTGATCTCCATTTAGATAACTATTTTTTGTGTATGCTTAAGAATATTTGATCTTAAAAGTATTGGGATGCCTTCCCAAATAGTAAGCCTAAACTCCTAAAATCTAATCACAGTCCCATAAAATGTCAAAAATACCGATTTGACATACGGTGATTGAACAATTCTGTAACATTTATCATTCACTAATTGGATAATTATAATGATTACAAAATAACATTAATTTTTGTTGATATTTTCAACTTCCATACCAAAAGCGATCAATACAATGATTTCCCTGTGCAGTTTCGACACTTATCACTGCAGTGAACACTTATTCTTTTGGTTTTCAGCTTCTCACTAGGTTTATCAAGAAATACCGATCACAAATATCTTGCTGTTCATGTATGACATCTGATTAGTGGATTGACTGCTTAGGTTGAAATTATTCGTCAGTAGTACTAAGATTAGTTCACAATTTCTGAGTCAATCTATTCTCATCAGTCAGCCAAATAATTAGTTATTTATCCCTTACAGTTTGTTCATGATGTACATGTGTAATCAAGTTGTGCATAGATCGATTTGTCAAGATCACTGTAAGATCCAATTTTTGAAGGTTTTTGTTTGTGAAAATCCTCCGTGTATACACACTTGTAATTTGTCCTTATTGATTGCTTCAGTTGTACATTTTGTTAATCTGTTCGATTCCATTTTGAGTTGATAATATTTGTTATTTTATTATCATAGTTTCTATTGCTTCTGCCTTCACTGAATTTCTATGTTTCATTTCGAACTGCATTTATGTTGTTAAGCTGATACTTAATCATGGCGACAGCCAAATCGATTTGTTCCTTTTCTTGATTGGATTGGCTGCACTGACTGGAATTGTCCATCTTTATTGTGAATTGAAGCACTCTTCCAGGATTGGAAACACTCTGTGTTATAAAGCAATCAAATATTATCTGTCGAACGAATCTGATCTATCCAGGAGGGATAGAATAACATCTTGTTGCTGTTGATTTGATTAATTGAACAATTGTTGGTGGAATAACTGAGTGGTAATATTTGTTTAGGTAATGACGTATATTCATATTTATGATAAATATTAGAACCGTCATTTACCCAAATCACTTGTTTTGGTTTCACCTGGGCAAGAAGCGTATCTAAACTACCTAGACAGTTTATTCTTCAGTCCAAACCTCAGTTTGGATCCTTCAATCACATCTAATCATATGATCGATCGATTGGCCTATTTCTCATCGATGAAAAGATTCTACAAATTTCAATAAGCTTACTGATTGCATATGGGTCCTAAATATGATAATCTCATTAAAAATTATCAAAAATCATTTAAGCTATGTATTGATTTCAAACTTTCATCTCTTAGCTGGAATCATAAATGCACATACCCACATAATTAATTATAAATGTTGAGATATTATTTCATTTATCTGTTTATCTATGTTAATTTAAACACAGATGAGTAGAATAGTTAACTTGTTCAATATGTTGCTTAATATAGTCAATGTAGTTTATCTAGTAAATTACGGTCTTTATTTTGTAGTGTAGGAATAGGTTGGAAGAAAGCTAGGGGCGGACAAACCAAAACATGGCAGAAATCCATGAAGTCATTGACTAGTGGACTGAGTCATGTCGGTAATTGTCGACTACCTGGTTGGGGTCTGTGAGATGATAATAATCGATGGTTAGAGACCTTGAATGACATGGCTCAAAACCGTTTGCAATGGCTTACTTACTTACTTACGCCTGTTACCCTCAATGGAGCATAGGCTTCCCACCAGTTTTCTCCAACCAACTATGTCATGGGCTTCTCTCTCTAGTTCTGTCCAGAACTAGAGAGAGAAGCCCATGACATAGTTGGTTGGAGAAAACTGGTGGGAAGCCTATGCTCCATTGAGGGTAACAGGCGTAAGTAAGTAAGTAAGCCATTGCAAACGGTTTTGAGCCATGTCATTCAAGGTCTCTAACCATCGATTATTATCATCTCACAGGACCCCAACCAGGTAGTCGACAATTACCGACATGACTCAGTCCACTAGTCAATGACTTCATAGGATTTCTGCCATGTTTTGGTTTGTCCGCCCCTAGCTTTCTTCCAACCTACCTACACTACAAAATAAAGACCGTAATTTACTAGATAAACTACATTGACTATATTAAGCAACATATTGAACAAGTTAACTATTCTACTCATCTGTGTTTAAATTAACATAGATAAACAGATAAATGAAATAATATCTCAACATTTATAATTAATTATGTGGGTATGTGCATTTATGATTCCAGCTAAGAGATGAAAGTTTGAAATCAATACATAGCTTAAATGATTTTTGATAATTTTTAATGAGATTATCATATTTAGGACCCATATGCAATCAGTAAGCTTATTGAAATTTGTAGAATCTTTTCATCGATGAGAAATAGGCCAATCGATCGATCATATGATTAGATGTGATTGAAGGATCCAAACTGAGGTTTGGACTGAAGAATAAACTGTCTAGGTAGTTTAGATACGCTTCTTGCCCAGGTGAAACCAAAACAAGTGATTTGGGTAAATGACGGTTCTAATATTTATCATAAATATGAATATACGTCATTACCTAAACAAATATTACCACTCAGTTATTCCACCAACAATTGTTCAATTAATCAAATCAACAGCAACAGATAAATGTTATTCTATCCCTCCTGGATAGATCAGATTCGTTCGACAGATAATATTTGATTGCTTTATAACACAGAGTGTTTCCAATCCTGGAAGAGTGCTTCAATTCACAATAAAGATGGACAATTCCAGTCAGTGCAGCCAATCCAATCAAGAAAGGAACAAATCGATTTGGCTGTCGCCATGATTAAGTATCAGCTTAAACAACATAAATGCAGTTCGAAAAGAAACATAGAAATTCAGTGAAGGCAGAAGCAATAGAAACTATGATAATAAAATACAAATATTATCAACTCAAAATGGAATCGAACAGATTAACAAAATGTACAACTGAAGCAATCAATAAGGACAAATTACAAGTGTGTATACACGGAGGGATTTTCACAAACAAAACCTTCAAAAATTGGATCTTACAGTGATCTTGACAAATCGATCTATGCACAACTTGATTACACATGTACATCATGAACAAACTGTAAGGATAAATAACTAATTATTTGGCTGACTGATGAGAATAGATTGACTCAGAAATTGTGAACTAATCTTAGTACTACTGACGAATAATTTCAACCTAATCAGTCAATCCACTAATCAGATGTCATACATGAACAGCAAGATATTTGTGATCGGTATTTTTCTTGATAAACCTAGTTTAAAGCTGAAAACCAAAAGAATAAGTGTTCACTGCAGTGATAAGTGTCGAAACTCACAGGGAAATCATTTGTATTGATCGCTTTTGGTATGGAGTGAAAATATCAACAAAATTAATGGTTATTTTGTAATCATTATAATTATCCAATTAGTGAATGATAAATGTTACAGAATTGTTCAATCACCGTATGTCAAATCGGTATTTTTGACATTTTATGGGACTGTGATTAGATTTTAGGAGTTTAGGCTTACTATTTGGGAAGCATCCCAATACTTTTAAGATCAAAATATTCTTAAGCATACACAAAAAATAGTTATCTAAATGGAGATCAGGATGCAGCTGTACGGTTTAGACTTCGTAGATGATCTGGTTCTTCCATTGCACACCCAACAACGAATGCAGGTGAAAACGATCAGTGTACTAGCAGACTCAGCCGCAGTAGGTCTTAACATATATACAAGGGCAAAAGCAAGATCCTATGATACAACACAACATGCAATAATCAAATTATACTTGACTGTGAAGCTTCGGAAGATCTAAAAACCTTTATATATGTGGGTAGCATCAGTGATGAGCGCGGCTGATCTGATGCAGATAGGAAGGCGCTGATCGGCATTGCAAGGACAGCATTTCTTCAACTGGAACTCCAAATATATATCGATAAATAGCAAAGTCAAAATTTTGAATGCAAATGCCAGGCCACTTTTACTCTATGGGGCGGAAACTTGGAGAACCACGAAAATAACTATTCAAAAGATACAGCTGTTTATTAGCAATTGTCTACGCAGTATACTGAGGATCCGTTGGCTAGACACGATCAGCTACAACCTAGTGTGGGAAAGAAAAAACTAGATTTTAGCATATGAAGAAATCATAATGAAGTGCTGGAGATGAATAGGATACACATTGAGGAAAGCACCTAGCTGCCTCACAAAACAAGCCCTCATTTGGAATCCTCCAGGTTAAAGGAAAAGATGAGGACCAAGGAGCGAGCATACTATGCTGAGAATTGAAAGCAGACAAACAGAATGAACACCAATTGAATAAAGCTAGAAAGTTAGGTTTTTGGGACAGAGTAGGCTGGAGAATGTTGGTCAGCGACCTATGCACAATTGGGCTTAAGTAAGTAAGTAATCCCGAGATCAATTGTCTGTATATTGTTCAGCCTGTTTTTATCAAGACTATCAACTGAAACTTGGCTTCAACTTACAGCTTTCGTTTTTTGAAATAGGTATTCACAATCTTTGATGAGAATAATAATGTCAGATGTTTTTAAAATCTAATCAGGAGTTCTAGAATGTGAAAAACTATTTATTTATAATTCCGCCTGTGCATCCTCTGGGCCGGCTACCAATCCCAAGCCCGGATAAAGGAGGATGGTTGGGCCTGGGGTTGTCGACGCCATAATCAATTACGCATGAAATAAAACTACCCAATAGTACTGTCTTTACAAACTTCATTAATCCTTTTTTGTGTATCCAATACAATCTCTCTTACAAAGAAATTATTATTATTATTATTACTATTAGCTACAATCGGTAACAATATTTAAAAAATCTTGAATTTCATTCACTTTATGTGTAGAATGTTAGCTAAGATATATGTTCATAGTTCTAAGATGGGGCGGAGAAAATTTGTAGCTCAGATGAATGATTGTGTGGTGGAGTTCTATTCTCTGAGCTGGATATTTTTGGTGCAGACAAGGACAGGTTTAAAGTCCATTAATAAACCAATCAAGATCAAAGTCAACAGTCGTGCGTGGATAAATACGAATGTTGTGCTGATATTTGTGGATCCTGTAGTATACATCTGTGATCATTAGTTGTACTATATGTCTTCCACATTGCTCCGCTATTCACCATCCCATTGGGCAATTGATTGATGGTCAGTATCTGATACGTGTTGGCAGAATATGCCGACGAAGACGTATGAATTTGAGATGGGGGAGAACGTTTTGTAGCTTAGGTGGATGATTGTGATGCCGTTTCGTTCTCTGAGCTAGATGTTTTGATAGTGGAGCTTTCATTGTTCTTCTGAACAACACCATCAGTATGAAGTTCGGATAGAAGAAGTGAAGTCTTCGGATTTCTCCACGATTGATCCGAATGTTTCACTTCTATCTGAAGTTTAGGCTGATGATGTTTCCCAAATGAACAATAAAAGCTCCACAATCAAAACACTCAGCTCAGAGATGGAAACTCCATCACACTATTCATAGTTCACTTGCTAGTTCAACAAGTGACATAATAAAGGTTCTAATTTCGATTATTCAATTTCTCTCAGATTCACATATGATTAATATCTGTTGTATTTCAGCACTAACAATGAAAGTCTTTCATACATTTGATCTCTCTTGATATAAACTTTGGATAATACAAGAATAACACGATTTATTGAATAAAATGGATGTATCACTTTATTTCATATCTGGAACTCCAAACAAATATCAATCAACACCACAATCAAAATTTTCAATACAAATGTCAAGACAGTTCTACTATATGGAGTGGAAAGTTGGAGAACTACCAAAGCAATCATCCAGAAGATACAAGTGTTTATTAACAGTTGTCTACGCAAATTACTTCGTATTCATCGGTCAGACACCATCAGCAACAACCTACTGTGGGAAAGAACAAACCAGATTCCAGTGGAGGAGGAAATCAGGAAGAAGTGGTGGAAGTGGATAGGACACACACTACGAAAAGCACCTAACTGCGTCATAAGACAGGCCCTCACTTGGAACCCTCAAGGCAAAAGGAAAAGAGAAAGGTCGAAGGAACACATTACGCCGAGAAATAGGGAACGACATGAGAGGAATGAACAAACATTGGACAGAACTAGAGAGAGAAGCCCATGACAGAGTTGGTTGGAGAAAACTGGTGGACGGCCTATGCTCCATTGGGGGTAACAGAAGAAATCAATCACTCAATCAATCATCACTTTATTTTTAATGCCCCTCATTAGCTGACAGTAAATATTTTACAGTTAAAGTGAAATATTCTTCTACTGATTAGTTGAGTTCACCAGTGTCGGATGTAGGGTGGTTACCACCAACAGAGAGAATGAATAATAGTCGAGCAATATCGTGAATTCATTCAAGTTAGATATGAACACACCATTGGATGCCAACTGAGTTGTCTAGCTAGAGTTTAAGCGTTCACATCATACACAACTGAAGGTCCCCTTGGTTTGAGTCTCTCTTGCTGGTGGGTCTTGCATACACGCTTTGTTAAAGAGTCAGTCTCATACTATGATGAAACGAATATATCAATGCTTTCATAGTGAAGTGATCTAACATTGATCAATCAGTTCATGATTTCCATCTAATCCAAAAAATCTCCACAACCGACTACTTGATATTGCTGACTAAAGTACGAGTGTACCGTGCACTACTTCGCTCCGTCTTACTTTATGGCTGTGAAACATGGCCAGTGAGAGTAGAAGATATTCGTAGGTTACTGGTTTTCGATCATAGGTGTCTTCGAAGCATTGCTCGTATATCCTAGGACACCCGAGTGAGCAACGCTGTTATTAGGAATCGGGTGCTAGGTAAGAATGGCAGATCAATAGATGAAGTAATGAAAACTTCATCAGTTGAGGTAGTTGGTACATGTCTTGACGTAATGCCTAACCACCGACTGCCTCGACGAGCTGTGTTTTGCAGTGTGGAAATAGGTTGGAAGAAAGTTAGGGGCGGCCAAATCAAAACATAGCACAAATCCATGAAATCATTGACGAATGGACTTAGCCATGTCGGTCAACTTGTCCACTACCTGGTTGGGGTCCGCGAGATGATAATAATCGATGGTTAGATACCCTGAATGACATGGCTCAAAAGCGTTTGCAATGGCGCCAGTGCATTTAGTCCTTTGCGTTCTCTCAAATCTTAATCTTCTGGATTCTTCAACACCTCTAGTTTTGACTTTCTAAACTTATCTCATTGAATCATACTTCTTGAATAATATCTTCTAATCCTAACCTCTCCGATTACTGCTAATACCTTTACTACCTCTATCTACTAATGGATTTGAATTGACAATTACATCTGTGTGCTGATTTGGTGTGGCAACGTGAACTGATGTACCAACTTACGAAGTTCTACGTTGCATCTGACTGACTGACTGATTGATTCCTAATGCATCTGTAAAAATTTTAACCGTATTTTGATTGAAAAAAAATGTTTCAAAATTAATTAATTAATTAAAACAAATTTATACACATGATGTTCAAGGTTAAATAAATTATTCAATATTGAATAAAATGTAACCAAGATCAAACATTTTTTTTATTGCTGCATAGAAAAAGTTTTACATTCGAATTCCTAATATATATGTACAATAATTAATACCTTATGATTTTAATCTATCCCATGATTTAAAAAGTATGCATTGAGCTTTTAACAAAAAACTAAAAAACAAAATGGAGGCTGAAAATAAACTGATCTCTTAAGTAAGAAGATGATCATATGAGATGCATGTGATGGAAAGAATTACCTACTAATGATCGCACACACACACACACACACAGAGACACTTGAGCTTGAAATTGCTAATGTATGTACTTGTTAATAAAGAAATGAAAACAAAAAATATTTGCATAGAACACCATAAACTCATCATCATCATCAACATTCAAGCTGTTAAGTACATGTGATGGATGATTTAAACACATAATTGATTTTTCTTTGTTACTTTAAGAAATTCCATGTTAATTTGATCTTGTTTTGTTGTTTGAATTTCATTAAAAATAGTTCACATTGAAATTAAAACAATGCTGGAGTTAAATATTATCCTTGTCAGATTTTTCAAGGGTAGATCTTTTTATCAGGAGGATGGCTTATTGACTTAGAATATGCCCTAATGACATAGTTGTATTG
>CALYCR020000505.1:0-13586 GCA_944470395.2 Schistosoma turkestanicum
TTATTCGAAGCGTAAAACAAGTAATGAGATATATCAAATCAGTATTGATTACTAACATTTAATCAAGTAGATATCCGTTATTTACATCCGTGTTCCAACACTCGTCACAGCTACAACATTTTTTACTCAGCAAATACTATGAAAGCTAACGCTTTCTTCTTGCGTACTGTTACAATTGAGAATTCTACCCAATTCAGTCGAACAACATTGAAGAACTACAAAGGCTTTACTGCACTGATGACCTCATATTATATCATACAGTCTATTCTCATCGGGTTAAAACTTGGAGTTATTTTAGGAGTTGACGAAAGATGACACATGCATTAAATGATTGTAGGGATTGTTGAGTTACTTTGAAGTCCTGAATCGATCAATGTTGGACCACAGTCTTCGGCGAGCAACGTCTGAGCGCTGCAACAACAACGCAGTTCGATTTTGGCTTTTTCATCTAGAGATTAAGCATTTGCATCAAGGTACTAAGGTCGTGTGTTTGAGTCATGTGACTAGCGGTAGTCGTGCACGCACACTGAAGATCAGTCAGGTACCAGGACGAAACAACTTTCCAGTGTTTTCTGGTTTATAATGATCAGCTTACTATGATTGATTCATGATTTCATGTCGAAACTGTATGTACTATAACCCACATTCTTCCTATCCAAACCCATAATAATACGTCTGACACATCAAGAAAAATTTACTACAAATTCGCACTATAAATTCTGATTTGTATGTTCAAATGTAAACCGTATTATTCCTAATGATCGATAAAAACTTCAACTTAAATATAGTTTATTTGAAACTGTGACAAAATGAAAATGATGTGTTTTGTGTGTGACCAGGCATATCCTCGCCAAAATCATGAACCATGGAGCAGCCAAGACAGTTGAAACATACAGAATACTCAATTTCCAACGAACAATGCAGTTTAATAAACAAAAGGACGCTACAACACTCCATTATTTCCATTGATTATATAATACAAGTTAGTATTTGACTTAAACTACAATTTCAAATATTTGCACAAACTCTCAAGGAATATTATATTTTTTATCTTTGACTGCATTTTTTAAGTACGCAAATATTGATATAAACATTGCATTGAAAGCACACAACACATATAACTAAGACAATCGAACTTTTTCAAAGAAAAAAATAAATCCAGAATATGAGAAAGTCAGTAGAAACAAATGAACTATCGATGCAAGTATGTAGTCTTCGGATCTGTAATAAATTTCCTTCCCTCCACAAAGTATTTGAGCTTCAATCAAGCTAGTCTGAATTCACAAGGAAAATTTAAAAACAAATGTTTAGAACATTCGAATTTGATTACTTATTAGTCTGAGTAAGCATCAACCGAAAATCTAATGTTACAATAATATGGTATTATACTACTAATACTACAAATATCTAGAAGAAACCAATCATTTACATGTTATGAAATCATAAACATTTTGTGAGTTCATCTACAAATTAATAATAACCCATCGTATTCTGTCAAAACAGCTCGCATGTTTCTACTGTAATTTAGTTAACATTTCACAACATGAGATGCTGCAGATCCAACAGTACTCGATGTTTATGAATTCCAAATTAAACACCCTACTTCCGATTTCAAATCCAATGTAAGGTGAGAGATCAGATCATTGCAAATGCAGAGAACCAGAAAATTCCTATAAATGTCGACTCAAATTAAACTTGGGATAACTACTTTCAGTAAACATCAATCATCTGTGATATCCCTATATCATACTGACATGATCTGGCATAAATTTAACCCTTTCTCTGAAGAAATACGATTAGCCAGCAATTCTATATCACTCAAAATATTTACTTACAGGAATCACAAACGCCAGAACCAAGACACCTATAGCCCATACCATCTGCAATTAAAAAATATAATTAATAATGGGTTATCAAATGTTTAGCGGTCAGTGTTTAACAAGTCACTAACGAATAAAAATTTCAAGATCAGATCAGCACATAAAACATTTTATTCAAGAAATCTCGGATATAAAACAATCGATATTTTGTGATGTTGAGGTAGGGTGGCCGAACAAAAATATGGCATAAATCCATGAAGACACTGACAACTGAACTGAGTTATCTTAGTTGGTATGGACTACCTGGTTGAGCCCTGAGACATTGAAGACTGGGTCAAATGGCTAAAAATCGTTCACAATGGCACAGGTTCATCAATTCTTTGTCTTCTCTGAAATTCTAATCTTCCTAACTATTCATGATATGCATCTTTCTCCTCTCGAATCTATTTCACTGCATTTAACTTCTTGAATAATGTCTTTGGGTTATGATCTTTCCGAATACTGCTCTTAATTACACACCTCATTTACTATGCGATTTGAATCAAAAAATGAATCTCTGTGTTTTTGTCATACGGCATCTTCAACTGATGTACGTACGTACAAAGTTTCCGGTCGCTGCTGCTGACTGACTAAGTGACTCGTTCGATTGCTCAGTTGTTCGGTCAATATAAGGAAATTAGTGAATCATTTAGGACACAAAGAAGTGCAATTCCGATTCGCGGTAGTATAAGTGAATATGCATTATTTTAATGAATGACATTTTGAAAGCAAACACAGAAGTAATCATTGCTGAAATCCTTACGGAAATGACAATTTCGCCCTCAGTTCATCAGATTCAGTTTTTTGCATGATCTTTGCTGGCTAATGCTTAGTTTTGCATTTCGTCCGTACGTATTGTGATCTAGCATTAAACCTTAATAAGAAGACACATCAGTCATCTTTTCTTCTGAAATCTGAAGTTAATCACACCGATATTCTACATTTCAGATACTCAGAATTACAATAAATTTAGCACGTTAGAATCTGTAACCTACAGAAATAATTACCTGCCATCCAAACGACATAATTAAAGATATTAAACCAAAAACGTATTCAAGCTCACTTCCTTAGGTATAACAGTCGATACGATTGCTAATACGACAATAGCAAGAATGACACAAACAGCATAAATTAAAAATGGCCAGAAATATTTGACCAAATCCACTTTCAACTTTATTCCAATTATAAACAATATCACTGATAGATTGATGGATATCATCCCACTGATAAAAACGAACATTCCTTGCACGTTGATTGATAGACACATCGTCACACAAGCGAAGCTGAAAGTCTTCAAGTGAAATCAACAGGTCTTTTAATCAGCTATGTCATTGATCAAGTTTTTCATTATTTGACAACTATTCTATAATAAATTCGCTTAAAAATGAAAAACATTCTTGGCATTTTGATGAGCTGTATGGTAGAACATGTTGTAAAAGTTTAGGTTTAAACTGATTGTTAATAAATCATTTGTTGAAGTAAAAACTGAATAAATGACAGAAAATCTGTATCCAATTGACTTTGGAGTACATGCTTATTAACAGTTTCGCAATGCAACTTCTGAGGACAAAATTATTTTTTAGCTTCTATGCTGATACTGTAAAGCTCAACGAATTCAGGATAGCCCTCAGCAATAGGTTCCAGGCCTTTCAGGATCTACACAATGGAGAGGACGCAACATTGGAGAACAATTGGAAAGGGATTAAGGAGGCAATCACTTCAACATGTCACGAAGTTCTGCGTCACAAAAAGTACCATCACAAGGAATGGATCTCTGTTGATACTCTCGCAAAAATTGAAGAAAGGAGGAACAAGAAGGCAGCAATCAATGTCAGCCGAACAAGAGCAGAGAAAGTTAAGGCACAAGCTGCATACACAGAAGCAAACAGGGAAGTGAAGAAGAGCATCAGAGCTGACAAACGAAAATATGTGGAAGATCTAGCAATGACGGCGGAAAAGGATGCAAGAGAAGGAAACTTGGGACAATTGTACGAAACTACAAAGAAGCTCGCCGGGAACTATCGCAAACCAGAACGACCAGTGAAAAACAAGGAAGGCAAAGTAATCAGCAACACTGAACAACAGCGAAATAGGTGGGTAGAGCACTTTAAGGAACTATTGAATCGACCAGCTCCACTGAACCCACCCAACATCGAAGCAGCATCCACGGATCTCCCAATTAATATTGGCGCACCTACGATTGAGGAGATCAGTAGAGCCATCAGACAAATCAAGAACTACAAAGCAGCAGGACCAGACAACATTCCAGCAGAGGCAATGAAAGCAGATGTAGAAGCAACTGCGAAACTATTTCACATCCTCTTCAAGAAGATTTGGGATGAGGAACAAGTACCATCAGATTCGAAAGAAGGATACATCATCAAAATAACAAAGAAAGGCGATCTGAGCAAGTGTGAGAACTACAGAGGCATCACTCTTCTTTCAATACCAGGCAAAGTCTTCAACAGGGTATTGTTAAACAGAATGAAGGACTTCGTAGACGCCCAACTTCGAGATCAACAGGCCGGATTTCGTAAGGATCGATCGTGTACTGAACAAATTGCTACATTACAGATCATTGTGGAAGAATCAATTGAATGGAACTCACCACTCTACATCAACTTCATCGACTACGAGAAAGCATTCGATATTTAACATCATACGGAACTCTTATGATGGATTCAACTGCAAAATCGTGCACGGAGGTCAGCTGACAGACTCTTTTGAGGTCAAGACCGGTGTCAGGCAAGGTTGCTTACTCTCACCCTTTCTCTTTCTCCTGGTGATCGACTGGATTATGAAGACGTCGACATCTGGAGGGAAGCACGGTATCAACTGGACAGTTAGGACGCAGCTGGACGATCTGGACTTCGCGGATGACCTGGCTCTTCTATCGCACACTCAACAACAAATGCAGGAGAAGACGACCAGTGTAGCAGCAGCCTCTGCAGCAGTAGGTTTCAACATACATAAAGGAAAATGCAAAATTCTCCCATGCAACACAACATGCACCAACCAAATCACTCTTCATGGAGATGCTTTCGAGGACGTTAACAACTTTACATATCTGGGCAGTATCATCGACGAGAAAGGTGGATCGGACGCAGATGTGAGGGCGCGGATTGGCAAAGCGAGGGCTGCATTTCTACAATTGAAAAATATCTGCAACTCCAAACAACTTTCATGCAAAACCAAAATCAGGATTTTAAATACAAATGTGAAGACAGTTCTACTGTATGGATCGGAAACATGGAGAACTACCAAAGCCATCATCCACAAGATACAAGGGTTTATTAACAGCTGTCTACGCAAAATACTTCGTATTCGTTGGCCAGACACCATCAGCAACAAGGTACTGCGGGAGAGAACAAACCAGATTCCAGTGGAGGAGGAAATCAGAAAGAAGCGGTGGAAGTGGATAGGACACACACTACGGAAAGCACCTAACTGCGTCACGAGACAAACCCTCACATGGAACCCTCAAGGCAAAAGGAAAAGAGGAAGGCCAAAGAATACATTACGCCGAGAAATAGAGAAAGATATGAGAGGAATGAACAAACATTGGACAGAACTGGAGAGAGACGCCCAGGACAGAGTTGGTTGGAGAAAACTGGTGGGCGGCCTATGCTCCATTGGGAGTAACAGGCGTAAGTAAGTAAGTAATGCTGGTCGAAATATTCCCGCAAGTGATCAAAGTTCTAGAACAGTATCATTTACCTGTTTTCACTATTCATCATATGTGATGATTCTTTCAGGTAATAGAGACTGTCAAAAATATGTGTCGCAACTTTTGAATCCAAAAGTGCAAAATCAGATGACTATTGATTTCGACAAACGTTTACAAACATATTCATTCATTACAATTTTTCACCACTTACGAAGATTATGTAGAATAAATTCGTGAGAAATATCAAACGTGGAAATCGCTGAATAACGAAAGTTACAATTAATGCAACCGTCGAAGTAACACTGAAAGCAAAATGTACAGAATCAGACCAGTTTCAATAGCAAAATCTCATACAGATTAGAAATACTGTAAAACAACTGTTCACTTGCATAAACTATACGAGATTTCCAAAAGCAACACAAACATGTTATGAAATGAAACGTAATTCTCAATAAAATATATGCATAGTTAGGTTGAATATTCAATTCGTCTTATAATTAAACTCATTTTAAGTTCATTACTATAAAGAATATATATGTACTCCATACGTGTAAGCAAGATATGTAAGGTCATAAACAATAGAAGGTAGATTCGAAGAATACTGGTGAAAAAATACTGTAGTGGAACGCTTCTACGAAGAAAATATGATTTGTAAAAAATAAACATTATTGTACTCGTTTTGTTTAACTGTATCAAAAACACTTCTACGACTTCTTGCGCGCAACGTTCTCTTTGCGTTGCTGCCATTTTCCTTTATTTGCTGTTCCACATGCCTACTCTCTCCTTCAATAAAACCTTGGACCATGGATTTATTTTGATTTCAATGATGGTGGGATGTTATGGAACATTTAAGGGTGAGCATAGTCAATCCGGTATTCAGACTCGTCCACTACAACACTTTCATTTAAACATAATGAATTTCACCTGCATCCAGTTTCACTATAAATCGACTGCCGAAATAGCCGACATAACTGACTTGAAATCGGTGCATATCATATTGCATTGTAAGTCAGAATACAACACACAGGTCGGTCGCTAGTCAACCGTCTTTCTCATGCAGTCATTACTGGCATTCAAAATGAACTGATAAGTACACTTCTGTTGTGACCAACATAATATTTTAAAAATATGATCTGAAAGCACATCTGACAAATTTTTATTCTAGTTGCTGTGTTCAGACCATGTTCTCTTATTGTCTACTCTACAAACGAAGGACGACTATTCAAAACAAGAAATACTCATTTTCTGTATGCACTACACAAGTTTACAACGATTCACACGGAATATCACTGATCGTAGCTGAAAACGAACACAACTTAAATATTCATGTGAATTCATTTTACTTACCTTGAAATGATCGCAACCCAAAAACCTCCGAAGAAAATATCAAAAAGTGTTTCACTAATGAGTTTCAATTATTAAACGGTTGACATACTTAGAAAACACTAATGCAGTCATCAACATTGATAAATAGATTTGAAGAATATTGGTTAAAAACACCTGAATTGTAACATAAAGATTTTCTAATGCTCTTACTTTCACTACAAATAGAATGCGTGTTGAGATATTGAACTCAAGTGACTTGAAATTACTGTACATCATTTTGTAGTTACGACTAAATTGCATTTCATTATGATCAACTTGTAATCCTAAATAAAATAGATTTTATGAAAAAGTACAAATTAACTCTTCATGATGTAAAATTTTATTATGAATCAGAACTTATGAATAGTTATTCCAAATTTTATTTGCATTCGGTACAATCTGCCTTGATGAACATCATCATATTAATGAGTTTACGAACAATAATTTTGATAATGAAGAAACTAAACACCACAGAAAATCCGAATTCATCAAATGTTATTTCACAATTCTTGTTGAATGAGAAATTTAAACATTTGAATTTAACGTGCATTATTGAGATTTGAAAAATATTACACCATAGAAATATTCTACACTAACAACATTACATATGAATACTGAATTCTTATCTATAATTTGTGTAGGCTACCTCATCCGATTTGGGTTTTGGCGAAAATACCAATGATAAATGATTGTATGTTCATGTGCATTTGAGTTTCAGTGTGACTATCTACCGATTGAAAAACAGTATAAAAACGAAATCCTTATCATTTATCACTTATGATTAGTATTTGATTGTGTACGAACCCTATAGATTGTGCTAATGACAATTCCATGACTCACATCTATTGTGATAGCAAATTGATAGGAGTACGATTAGATAATCACACAAATAATAATAATAATATTCACCAACATTCGAAAGGTAAGTAATCGCGTATCAGCCGCACACTTTCACGCTTCCATCTACAAATATTCCATTTCAGGCAAACCGATTCATTTGAAGCAAAGTAATTAAATTCAGCGATTTGTCAGTCTTGAAGTTTTTAGAAATTCCTTGACGTTATTTCATTTGACAATCTTTATGTTTTAAAATTTTGTTAACTTCGATATTCGTCAGTAGAATAATTAGGTTATACAAATATAGTTGAGTCACTCACTTACTAAAATCTGCTAAGTACTCATCATAATCATGAAAAAGATATCGATATATTGACACAACATTATTTGTACTCACAAATGCTGCTTGTTGCAGTTGATCAGCTAAACTAAAATTATTTTTCAAAATAATGTTAGTTTAACTTATCAATGAACATTAAATAAACTGTAGTCAACAATACACTATTTCCAATATCTTATCAAAGTTCAAACATGATAACATGAAAATATTTAATATTCCTAATACTAATATAATTCAACTCATCAAAAACAATAATTCTTTAAAAGACCAGTATATATTCAACTAACAGTTTACATGACACAAAAAATAATCTTTTTTTCAATCCTTTGAAAGATTATAGTAGTCATCTTGTGAGTTTTGTTATAAATAGACTGTGGTTAAAATATTCTTATTCCAAACACACCATAGATCATGTCTGAAATAAATTGATTACTTGCTTTAAAATAACTTTAAATATATCCCTATATTCTTATTAATTAACAAGCGTATATTCAACACTTCATTGGATTTTTTTCAATTGGAATGTCAGATATACGCACACTGAGATGTACGATGTTGAGAGATGTTCTAATATACCGTCGAATACTCAGGATATCCAAATTCAAAACATATGAACATGGTGATTTGAAAATGAATTTAAACAACTTTCGGGAAATTCCGCAATATTGTAGGATCGTTGAATTAATAAATTTACTACACAAAGTCCACTGCCATATTGCTGAATACATAAGCTGTCACACGTTCATAAAAGAAAAAATTAATAAACACTTGGTTAACACACTACCCATATTCATTGCAACCTTAACAATTTATAAACACAAAGTAACATGTGATACTAATTTAATAAGATTAGTATTGTTTTTGTGTTGAAAGACTTTATCCAATTGAAAATATGTTGGTAATGATAAGATTAAACACTATTTCATTGAAGTATTCAAAATGCAACTTGCCAGCTAACTCACATAAACTTCAAGTTATCGAAGTTTGTATCACTAATACTTCAGTTATGTTTCGTCGTTTATGATTCAGAAAATTTCGATTTTTTAGGTCACTCAGTGTGTTTCTCTTTGATATGTAATTATGAAAGGCCTTATGTAAACAAATCACAAAATCGCAAAACTACAATTTTTCAAGTCCAGACCAAGCTATCAAACCACGAATTACTACCAAACATGAAGATTTTATTTAAAAACACTGACTGTTCACTGTATAGTTGATGCTGCAAGATAAATTATAAGTAGTCCTTGTGAATTCATTAGACAAGCGTTCTCGCTAAAAATGAATACGATCGGCAAATGTGATAATTCTTTGCCGACATTCGCACAAACTTTACATCAGATATAGTGAAGACACCGTTATCCAGCAGTTTCTTTTACTGCCTAAATGAAAATTACATGTAAAGCTATCTGTCCGATTTATAAATTAAAAATACGAGGCTGCATACGTGAATGAAAATACCGCACACTCCTTCGGATTTTTATGTCTAGGCCTCGATTCACTTTATAACTCATGGTGTTCGAATTAGCCATTAGTTCAATTTTCACCATCCTATAAAATGAGCTGACGAGGCTGCCTCCATCAAATAGCTGCGCTACGGCGATGTCTCGGGTTGCAGATTGCAGCCAAACGTTTCTCTGCCAGAAAAATAGTAATGGAATACATCTCACATCACATCAGAATAATTAATTATATATGTTTGTTGAGTATATAAAGCTTAATTGTAATTCATCCTTATTTTCTATTCGTAGTATATAGAATGTTAATAGTAGTACAACTGAAATACATATACAATCTTAACAGCTCCTATCTCAATAAACTTAAACATTCATGATCGATTTCGTGTTTGGTTCTGCTTACGGATTGGTCTGGAGATGCTAGAACTTATGCTTTATATTAATTGCCGTATTTGGCTTCTTATTACCACCGTTGCATAAAATGGGTTTGCCCAAACATGATAAACGGAAAACAAAACGGGATTTACTTGAAAACAGAAGCATTCGGGATTTCTACCGAATTCAGGAGGATCACATTCAATAAATAAAATAGGCAATACTACCTTGATGATCGCATTTTAAATCATAGAGTCTATTCATATCAGCTTAACACCAGATGGTAATTTCCGGAGATGAAGGAAGCTGACATTTCCATTACAGGGCTGAAATCATGGATGGATTATTGTTAAACCACTGTACTTGATGAAGACTGTTTGAGCATTGCAACAACGAAAACTGACGTTAACACCGTTGGACGCCGGCTCAGTTATCTAGAGGTACAGCGTTGTCATGAAGGAACAATCGTCATGGGTTCGAATCACGTGAATAGCGAAAGTTATGTAGTCACTGATGGCAAGTCTAATGCCAGAACGAAAAAGCCGTACAGTGTTTCCAGGTTTTATTTGTGATCTGACGTTCTCGATTCACCATATCAAAATAAATTTTGAAACGCTTGTTCAATTCATAGAGGACTTTTTTAAAGTCATTCGGTAATTGACACATCGTAATACGCGTAGTAACTACACATCAACAGGGAACAAAATGCTGGTTAAACAATAATGAAAGTCATCGTTAATTTCCAGTTTCTTGTCACTGATTATTTACTTCTAAATGTGGAAATGAAGTTGTAAAGCATACAAACGAGTAATAAGCATATGTATTTATCTCTCATATATCTTCAAATCCTACTTCATTGACAAATTTTGTGATTATATCTACTAAAATCTACATTGATCTTCTCATAACTGATAATATTATGTTAAGTGTAAGTTATAGTCAATTCCTATTTGTTTGTTGAAAAATCAATCGTATTTTTCTGAATGATCAATACAAACTATACTGTATATACTTTTTTTCATAAACTGATTAGTATTTTGTGTGCGACTACACATTTCATATCAAAATTGATAGAGGTAGGCATCAGATGTGATGAAAAAATCCATGAAACGTCTAATATAGTTGTAACATACATAATGCTCAACCTATTATATTTAACACTGTAATGCAGTGATCAAAAAGATAATTCAGCTCTCCCTAATTTCCAATGATTGTCGTCATGAAAGTTGGATAACTTGCAAAAACTGTCTTCTTAGTTTGTAAAACAAATCCACACTGATTGGTGCGAAAAACCAAATGAATATATTCAAATCTTATTCTACTTGATAACTTATAATTAAACAAGTCATCACATATCATCATTCATCATTCATTGCGATAGTAAAGTATGCAACTGTTAATGAGAACATTGCATAGAAAGCATACACTGTCTGACGTTCATAAACAGAAAAATAAATCCAGAATATGAGAAAGTTAGTAAAAACAAATGAATTGTCGATGCAAGAATGAAGTCTTCAGGTCTGTGATATATTTTCTTCCCTCCACAAAGTATTTGAGCTTCAATCAAGCTGGCCTAAAATTACAATCAAAATATGCAGAAACGTGTTTAGAACATTCGAATTTGATTATTTATTAGTCTGTTATTGTATAATTTTGTATTAGATGTGACTAAATTCTATAAAGTTGAGTGACGCTTACACAATTTATTTTTAAGTTGAAATTTATGAGATGTAAACCTAATTAAATATCTATTATTAGAGCACTTGGGTATAAAACAATGAAACAGTACATAAAAATCTAAAAGAAGCTAAGAATCCCAGATTGAAAGAGTATGTTTTACATTTTGATCATAAATTTAAATTTAACCCTAAACAATTCAAACAGTTAAATGAATTTTTTTCAAGTTGACACACCTTACTACTATTTATAACCTATAGTATTCTGTATCAACAAAATGGCACATTTCTCAGGTAATATACGTAACGATTGATAACATGAGAGTTTCATTCAAGAGTATTCGATATTCACCAAACAATTTGAATTTTACACATTACCCACTCTGCCTCTATTTCTAAATCCAAAGTAAAATAAAGGATTAGATCATCACGAAATCAAAGTACCTGTACATTCGCATCAATGTAGGCTGAAATTTCCGATGGAATTCATACTATTAATGCACACAGATTAGCCGTGATATCCCTATATCACACTGATATGATATGGCAAAAATATAACTATTTCAGCCAAACATTTGTACTGGAGAAACATGATTAGACAGCAATTTTATTTCAATAAAACCTTACACTTACAGGAATTACAAGGGCCAAAACTAAAGCACCTATCGCCCATGACAACTGTGATGAAAAGTGAAAGTATTTAATAAAAGGGAAATCAAATGGTTAGCAGTCAGATTTCTACAAATCATCACTGAATAAAAATTTAAATATTCTATCAATATACATAACATTCTAATCAATAAATCTCAGACGTGTCATTACGAGCTAAAAAATATTACCAATGCTAATGTTCAATGAATAAGAAATTTGAATCAAAACAACGCAGAATATGTTATTTTCTAATAATCTGTGTCAATCTGAAAGTATAAAAACTAATTTCCATTTTCAAATACCATTAAATTAAACGTTATATTGAAAAAGTACAAATGTAGAGAAAGAATCAGTACTAGATACAATCCTTGTGTTCAGGATCGGCAACTAGATTAACATGGAAGATGGATTGATGAAGAAGTAAATTATTAACAGTTGAGGTGATAGAGGCTTGGGTTGCGTATGCCCAACCATCAACTGGCTTGACGTGAGATATGGGAATAATTTGGAAGAAATCTAGGGGTGGCCGATCCAAAACATGTCGTAAATCCTTGCAGTTACTGTCAACTGAACTGAGTTAGGGTAGTTTGTTGTACACTACCTGATAGTTACTGATGGTTTGAGGATTTGAATGACATGAATCAAAATCCTCTACAACGGCGCAGTTCATCCATTCCGTATGGTCTCTAGAATTCCAGTCTTTTGAGTTCCTGAAGACCATCCTTTTTTCTCAAATTTAACATACGCAATTTTACTACTTCAATAATACCTTCGAATCGTGATCTTTAACATTACAGCTCTTACTTCTAAAACCTCTACAACTACTATCGAATCTGAATCAGTAATTGCTATCATGATATGATTACTAACACTGATGTACGTACGTACGGAGTTCTTTATTGCTTCTGACTGACTGACTGACTAATACGTTTGGTTAGCTGCTTTGACAATAAAACGAAAAGCAAACTAATCAGGACACTAGTGAATGCAAACTCGACTTCCTTAGTCATAGGTGAACAAACAAAAATTTGAATGACATACACCATGAACGATCACTGCTGATATCCCCATACAAACGTTAACCCCCAACTCAATTCGTTGAATTCAATTTGATGCGGGGCCTTCGCGGGCTGACTGTTTATTATGGCATCTAGTCGGTTAGTATTGTGATCATGCATCAAAGCTAAATAACAAGATACAACAACCATCTTCACTTCTCAAAGCTTAAGTTGATAATTCCGATACTCTACATTTGAAATCCTCTAAACTGCGATAGACAGAGAATGTCAGAAGCTGTAGCATACAGAAATAATTCCCTGACAATTTGAATGGTATATTAAACCAAAAAAATTATAATCAAAA
>CALYCR020000506.1:0-13590 GCA_944470395.2 Schistosoma turkestanicum
TGTTCGGCACTTAGTAGTATGCTTGATGCTATTACGAGTTTACCTTAGTCGATAAACGCGAACGATACTTTTACCAGCTTCCAGGAAGGCTACCTTGCATCCAAACGGTAAAACAGAAGTCTTGGTAAGCGTAGAAAGTATATTCTACAAGCACCCAGCAATCCAGTACAATCAAGCATACAACTCTCGTTTATTTATACAACATAACAACGTCCTTGAGACAGTTAAGAAAATAGCATACTAAAATACACTGTAGCCAATCACAGCCATTGATTTTCCTGGTGGGAATTGAAATCTCAAGGTCATTTGATCAGCCCCTGCTGGCGAACGTGAAAACCGAAATACGGCATTATCAAGCGAATTTTGGGGATCTAACATCCCCAACACTCCTCCCCTTTTTAATAGCTTGTTCTCCTGGGGTCGACTTGCATCTTGACTATTGTTCGCCGCTGTCTGAGGGGATACCTTCGGGAACGAAGAACAGCTTGCTGCTGAGTTTCTTCTCGTGGCGGGGCTCTCGGTAGGTTGAAGGTATCAAGCAAGATGTCAAGGGGAAGGCTTTCTGCTCTTGATGGGCGATCTGGGGCTAGCCGTCTGCGTATCTGATTGCGATGACGTGACCATTTATCACCTCCTACCTCTACTTCGTACATAACTCGACCAACCCTTCTGACCACTCTCGCTTCTACCCAAGGACCATGGTTCGTTCTGTAGTCGCGGGCAAACACAGGGCATCCCACCTCGTAAGCGGATTGTCTTTGCTGCTTTGTCCCTACTGATGAGGGTGCATTGGTCGGATGCATCAGGCTGTGAATCGTTTTCAATCTTCTTCCCATCAGGATTTCAGCTGGGGACTTTTGCTCCGGTAACAATTCATTTGGTGTTGTCCGATAGACGTACAAGAAATTTTGTAACGTTTCGGCTGGCGTCCCCTCCCCTTTTGACTTGAGCAGTGCTCTTTTAAACGTATCCACAAACCTTTCCGCCTGCCCATTCGATTGCGGGTGGTATGGTGGCGAGCGTAAGTGTTTAATAGCTAGCCGTTGACAGAAATTCTGGAATTGGGAAGAGGTGAATTGAGAGCCATTGTCGGATACGATCACATCTGGTATGCCAGTTCGTGAGAAAATTTCAGTTAGGAGCTGTATAGTCTTAGTTGTAGTGGGGGGCATAACGGGGCTGATTTCCGGCCATTTAGAAAAGGCGTCGACGACAATCAAATACATAGTTCCATTTATTGGGCCAGCGAAGTCGACATGTATCCTGGACCAAGGATGCTCAGGTTTGGGCCATGAAACCGGCGGAATTTTGGCATTCATCTTTGCCGCCTGCTGACACCGGATGCATTTTTCAACCAACGCTGTGACATGTTGATCCATGTGAGGCCAGTATGCATAACTCCTGGCTATGGACTTCATTCGTTTAATCCCAGGATGACCAAGATGGAACTGTCTCAGCACTTTTGCACGAAGGGATGCTGGAACCACTACTCTTTCACCAAACATCAGACAATCGTTCACGATGCATAGTGAATCCCGCCGCTGATACAGTTGCTTGATGTCACCTTCAAACTTTTTCGACGGCCAACCTTTAGTGACATATTTCATCGTCATCTTGATGATGGGGTCGTTTCTAGAAGCATTTTGTATGTCTGTTGCAGACACCGGTAATGCGCGAACTGCGGTTGTCAGATAACATTCTGCGTGGTCTTCTACTGACAGAGATGCGATCACCATGTTTTCCTCAGCCGCCACTTGATCATTAATGAGTCGTGACAAAGCGTCTGCTTGACCGAATTGTAGAGTGCGTCGATATTGGATTTCGAAATCATACCCCAAAAGTACCAAGGCCCATCGCTGAAGACGATTTGCAGAATGGGCTGGAATGCCAGACTTTGAACCAAATATTGCTAACAGAGGCTTGTGATCTGTGAGGAGCGTGAATCTCCGACCGTACAGAAACTTATGGAAACGGCGAACAGCAAACACAAGGGCAAGAGCTTCTTTCTCTATCTGGCTATACTTCTTTTCTGCTGGGGTCAGTGTACGGGATGCATGCATAACGGCTTTTTCTGACGCGTCTGGAAACTGATGTGAAATAACAGCGCCTAGGCCATATGCTGAAGCGTCTGCTGCTACGATGATCGGCATGGATGGATCGTAGTGTGTTAATAACAATTCCGAGCTAATTATAGACTTGAGTTTACCAAAAGCTGCGTCACACTCTTTAGTCCAGTTCCATGTGCTATGCTTCTGCAGTAGACAATTCAATGGAGCGCGAATATCATGCATCGAGGGAACAAAAGCTGAATAATAACTGATCAAACCGAGAAAAGATCGTAATTCGGAAACATTAGTGGGAGTAGGCATCAGTTTGATAGCTCGGATGTTTTCAGGATCCGGTCTGCGACCGTCGGCATCAAAGATAAATCCCAAATACTTTACCGACTGCAATAGAAACTGGCATTTTTCTGGGCGTAACCGGAAACCATTGTCACTGATGCGTTGTAGTACCAATGTCGTGCGTTCCCGTAGCTGTTCTAACGTCTTCGCAACAATCAAGATATCATCGAGATAAGCTGCAACCCCTGGGATATCTGACAGGATTGTATCCATTAGTTGTTGGAAGATAGACGGCGCAGTCTTAACTCCAAAAGGTAGACGGTTATACTGAAACAAACCGCGATGAGTGTTGATAGTAAGCAGCTCTTTAGATGCTTCATCGACTTCCACTTGCAAATAAGCATCAGCTAGGTCAAGCTTTGCGAAGAACTTTCCCCCATTCAGCATAGTGAACAGATCTGCCGGGACTGGCAGAGGATAATGATGCTGTTCTAGAGCTGCGTTGAGACCTGTAGAGAAGTCAGCACATATACGTATCGTGCCGTTGGCCTTCTTGATAACGACTATAGGTGCTGCCCAACTGGAGTAAGAAACGGGAGTAATAACTCCTTGTCGTTGAAGGCGATCCAGCTCTTCATCTACTGTTGCTAATGTAGCATACGGTACAGGTCTCTTTGGACGAAAAGCAGGCTTAGCCCCATGTTTCAACCGAAGTGTTGCTTTCATAGCAGTGCACCGACCTAATCCAGGTTCAAAAATGGTTGAAAACTCTGTCATCAGCTTCTTCGTATACGCTTCTGGGTCATGTCGTTGTGATACCAGGTTGCATATGGTATTTAGCGGGACATCAGCCAATTTTAGCTGGTCGAACCAATCTAAACCAAGTAAATTTAGATCAGCTGGCGTTATATAGCATACCCCAGTAAACGACGAATCCCGGAAAGCAACTTTACATTCCAATTGTCCTAACAGACGAAGATAATTACCACATGCTGTGCGAGGCTTTTGTGTTGTGTGCTGCAGGCTTGGGCTGCCCAACTTGGTCCAATTTTTGCGTGAGAGGATAGTGACATCAGATGCAGTATCTATTTGCATTCTACACAAATAACCGTTAATATTAAGAGTAATAAATCTCCTCTCACCTGGTGATGAACTTTGGCAGGAAGATATTAGGCTCAATGCATTGGTACTGGATCTAGGAACAGGCTTCTTAGCACTTCTGGATCGCTTTGGCTTTTTCTGTAGGCAAAAGCCATCTTTATGACCGATGACTTTACACTTCCTGCATCTATGCTGCCTAAATGGGCAGTTCCGTACATAGTGCCATGAACCGCAGTGCCAGCAAGCAGAAGGTGGATTCATTTTGGGTTTTTGGGCCGAATTGGAGCGGGGTGAACTGGGTGTAGCATGGGCAGACTTATAATGATTAGGTGGCTGCTGTACCAAATGAATTTCAGATCGGCTTGAACTACCACTCTGAACTATAGTCGAGTCTCGTTGTAGGTTAGTGAGACGTTGGTACTCATGAGCCATATCATTAAGCGTAAGCTTTGGATCTTGCTCCAACCGACTTAGTAGCCTTGTTCTAATGTCACTGAACTTACTCGACTGGAGGCTGCAGATGAGAATGAGGGCTTTGAACTGGTCTTCGGACAAAGACTTCAACCGAAAGCGTTCGCATTCACGGTTGACGATGCCCACGTGCGTAAGAAAATCATCATCTTCGTTCATAATAAGCTTCAAACATCGATAACGAGTATTAAATAGTGACGAGTTGTCTCCAAAGTGTTGGCTTAAAGTCTGAACAGTCTCAGAAAACGAACAATCTCGTGGGTTCAAATTCATTTGTTTCCTTAACAGCTCCAACATACGTTCCTGGAACTGTTCATATCGTTTACCTTGACGTTCCAGTAAAGATTCTAACTGTTCAAGGTTAATTGACATTGTGAATTGTGAGCCCCGTCGCCACTGATATGTTCGGCACTTAGTAGTATGCTTGATGCTATTACGAGTTTACCTTAGTCGATAAACGCGAACGATACTTTTACCAGCTTCCAGGAAGGCTACCTTGCATCCAAACGGTAAAACAGAAGTCTTGGTAAGCGTAGAAAGTATATTCTACAAGCACCCAGCAATCCCAGTACAATCAAGCATACAACTCTCGTTTATTTATACAACATAACAACGTCCTTGAGACAGTTAAGAAAATAGCATACTAAAATACACTGTAGCCAATCACAGCCATTGATTTTCCTGGTGGGAATTGAAATCTCAAGGTCATTTGATCAGCCCCTGCTGGCGAACGTGAAAACCAAAATACGGCATTATCAAGCGAATTTTTGGGGATCTAACATCCCCAACACAATGGCTTAATTAAAATCAATGTGTGATGCAGGCAATCTCCACAAATCCCTTAGAACAAAACAAGTAATTATTTTAAATAAGTTCGATGTGTATAAATATTTTGTTTTTTCTTCAATCGATTCAAGTTGTCATACTTGTACCCTTTTTTCCAATCTACAGGAAATATGTCAATTCGGTGGAAATGAACTACATTCAGTGGTTGCATTTATGGGTGGAGTTGTAGCACAAGAAGTAATCAAGCTAATCACGCATCAATTTGTTCCCATATCAAAACCATTGATTTATAATGCTATATACCAAAAAATTGAATTATTGGATTTTTAATCAATATTGTTGTGCATAGGTTGAGAATGTGTATACACCACATTGAATAAATCTTATTGTTCAATTCACCTGCTACATTTTTAAAAAATCTTTTTTCCTATTCCGATTAAATCAGTATTAAGTATGAGATTCATAGAGATATAGCTATCTGGGATCTGTATTTAAATGCATGAACTGCAGTATGTTATACTGCAGTTAAAATATGAGAAGAAATATATAACGGCGTGTTCCTCTTTGTTTGGTTTCATGTCATGACCACCAATCATCACTGGTTGCTCACCTTTCACTTAATGCCAACTTTTTACAGATTTTCGGTTTGTGTTAACTTTCGAGCTCTAAACGTACCAAAAATGTAATGTGAATTCAGCTTCAAACATTGATAACAAATGATGGACGTCCTTGTCCCCTAAAATTTCTGTTTATGGTTTCGCCACTATTCTTTATGGCTTACTTTTAATTACAATATAATTATATCAGAACTGAGGATGATCTGGACACAAGAGTATAGGTCTAAGCGAATCTCATTTCGTTAAAAAAAAATGCTAAGTTTCTCCTACATAACTATCAGTAATAAACAATTAACATATCTAAACATCTGACAGTAACCTAAATAGATCATCAACATCTGCTTTCTGTTATTCGTTACAATAATAAACGAAGTTCTGAATTTATTATGAATAAAAGATGGTAATAACATTTATTGAATATCTCTCGACATGACAGGAAACGGGGTTTATGTGTGTTAAGTTGTCACTAGGTACACTTGAAGCTATTACGAGTTCACATTAGTCGATAAACGCGAACGAGACAATGACCCAGCGTCCAGGTAGGCTACCTTGATCCCCAAACTGCAAAAGAGAATTCTTGATAAGCGTAGAAAGTATATTCTACAGCAAGCACACGAACCGCGTTTATTTATACACCATAGAAACGTCCTTGGGACAGTCACAAAAATAGCACACTGAAATACACAGCCATGGATTTTCCTGGTGGGAAATGCGATCTCAAGGTCAACTGATCAGCTCATGCTCAGAAACATAAAATTCAAAATAAAGGCGAGGTCTGGGGATCTAAGATCCCCAACTATGTGCAAAAATGGCACACAGTTTTCCACATTACGAAAATACAAATTATTGACCTGCTTCTGAACGATGGTGATTGTAGCTGATGTTCAAAAGAGGCTAATTAGGTTGCCTAATTTTATATAACACATACTACTGTGACTTGAACTCCTAGTGTCACTCTGGGGTTACTGCCTGTCCCAAGCCCGGAAAAAGGAGGGTTGGGCATGGGGTTAGCGACCCCATCCCGTAGAAAACAAACTCGCTAAGAAAATGCCATTTTAACTCTGCCCTGGGAGTTAGGTCTTTATTTAGAAGAGTTATCACATCTCATGATGAAAGCCGAGTTCCTTCAGACCAGGACCAGACAACATCCCAGCTGATGCAATGAAAGCAGACGTAGCAGTAAATGCACAGATACTCAAAATCAGCAGCCTGGGTTTCGTAAGGAATGATCATGTACCGACCAGATTGCAACATTACGGATCATTGTGGAACAATTAATTGAATGGAACTTAGCACTCTACACCAACTTCGAGAAAGCATTTGATAGCGTGGACAGGACAACACCATGGCGTGCCTGATACTATTACTTTATTCAGAGTGATAATATGTTTTCTAGATAGAACACATCACCTTTCCGTAGCCTCTCTTACACTGCTCTCCGTACTGATAAATAGTGGTGTTGCTGAGGGACAATTCACTAATCCTTGTCAAGACTGTAACATTAACGGTATTCGATTTTTCCCCGATGGTCGCTGATTAATGAGTGTGGATTAAAATTTATTTCTTAACCATTATTGTGAAAAAACTTACTCGACAAAACTGTGATAATAGTGTTCATATATTGTTACGTTCGTCACTAGGTATGTCTGAAGCTATTACGAGTTCACCTAAGTTGATAAACACGAACAAGACAATTACCAGCGTCCTGGGAGGCTACCTTGAATCCCAAAACTGCAAAACAGAAGTCTTGATAAGCGTAGAAAGTATATTCTACAACACCCAGCAATCACAATACAATCAAGTACACAACTCCCGTTTATTTATACATCATTGAAACGTCCTTGGGACAGTCACGAAAATAGCACACTAAAATACACAGCAGCCTATCACAGCCATGGATTTTCTTGGTGAGAAATGAAATCTCAAAGTCAACTGATCAGCTCATGCTCGGAAACATGAAATCCAAATATATATAATTAGTCCTACAGTTCTGGGTCAACAAGAACTGACTAACTGTTTTTAGGAAATTGATAAGTTTGGCGATAACTGAATTCTACCATTCGAATTTGTCATGTAGCCACTTGGTTTAATTGACTTGATGAGTCAAGAGTTTTCAGCCGACTAATGAGCCTAACGTGCTAGTTTGTCATACTATCAACGAGATAATTCACTTTATGCTATTTAAGTGTGCATAGATTTGAACTGATCCACTATAGTTACATTTATAAATTGGAATGAACTAGTTAAAAGTAAAAAAAAGAAATTCATCATACAGTTTATCTTGTTTGTTTTTTTTACAAAACAGTCATGAAAAATAAATCGTATACAACATGTTATTACATTATTTGTTAAAAAACTTTTTAAGATGTGAAAATTCTTCTCAAGTATTTATAATGAAAAAGTCAGGAGAAAACAAATTGAAAAAAAATCATACACACAATGAAACTATATAATATATTGAACAAGTGTAGCAGTGAATGAGAAAATACTACAAAATTCAGAAAAAAGTTTCATCTACTCTTTCTCTCTCTCTCTATGTAAGTATGTATATATATATGTATAGTGCCTTCAGGAAGTGTTTGTCTCTTGATTGTCTGAATTAAATGTTTGATCAACATCATTGATTTTATTATTATTATTATTATTATCTCCTATAGTAGTAGTATTAGTAGTAGGTAAAATTCCATGACGTTGTTGATCCCAAAGTTTTCTATAGTATGAATCTGATTGTGATAATAGACTTGAATGTGTACCACGTTCAGATACATGACCATTTTGTAAAACTAAAATTTCATCAGCATCAATAATTGTACTTAATCGATGTGCAATGACAAGTGATGTAACACCAGGTGTAACTTCTGTTAATCGTTGAAGAATAGTCTATATTTGTTTTAATAAAGAAATTGGAAAAAACAAACAACAGAATTATATATATATAGATGATAGTAATCGATGTTTAGAGACCTTGAATGACATGACTCAAAACCGTTTGCAATGGCGCAAGTGTTCTCTGAAATTCTAGTCTTCTGAATTCTTCATTATCTCTAACTTTGTCTTTCTTTCTACAGTTATCTCACTAGATTATACTTCTCGAATAATTTCTTTGAATGCTAGTCTTTCCGATCACAGCTAATACTTTTACTACTGTCAGGATATTCATCCAATATCCTAAGAGAATTATTGGTCAAATCCTATTGGTCGATTTCTATTGGTCAAAATTATGGTCGTTTTAACTGTCAAAGTCAAATACTTCAATGTTGTCTCTTATTGGTCATCCGGACTGTCAATGTCATTTCAAATGTTACTTCCTATTGGTCGTCTTAACTGTCAATGCCACAGAATTCGATGCTGTTTCCTATTCGACCAAAATGTATAAATACGCATTATCTGTAACATTTTATGACCACGACCAGGACCAGGACTCGGTCCCGGATCCCTAGTCCGGGATCATGATTCTCTTCTGGATTCGGACCTCGTACTTTCTGGATGCTTGTAGAATACATGTTCTACTTCACATTCAAGTCTTCTTATTTTTACCAAATATGGTGGTTGGGATAATCGGATTAGAGTAGCTTGTCGTGTCACCGGATCCTCGATCCTCGCTCTTGTTTTCCGACTAGGTAAATTCGTAATAAATCAAGTATATCAAGTTGATGTTGTTACGTGCAGGCGTAACAACTACGTCTACTACTACGGGATTTGAATTGTCAATTACATCTCTGTGCTAATGTGGAATGGCAACTTGAACTGATGTACGTACGTACGAAGTTCTACGCTGAATGACTTTCGCGAAATTAAACAAATGATAATGAGTTAAAAAACTGACTAATAACCAATCGATTTATCTGTTCATTCACGTGTGCTTAAACAACATTGTCACACATAAGCAGACTATTTGTATTTATTAACTCGATGACTCTTTTTTTAGTTTAATCCGTATAAAAGAAGTGATCCCTGAAGAAGTTTATCAGCATACTTAAAACCAACTGGTGATCTAACAATGATTGAGTGATTTCAATGTGTACAACCACTAATCTCCATAACTCTAACTGAAGATACTTAAAACGGTTTGGCATAACTCTAACTTAATCAGAGTATACAAACAGTTTTTCATTGTTTTGAAATGAAATTTTTAAAACAATTCCATTTTCTGGAGAATAATTTCCAATTTTAAAGGAAAGACAATATATAAGCTAACTAAATTGTATATAATCAATGTACTTCGGCATGATACAAATTTCGTACCACCTACATGGTCAGTAATCTAAAATTGAGAAGTTAGCGAATTTTAATAACCATTGTGCACTGTTAATGATGTGACATACAGTAGTAGTTTGTATACAACATAAGTCAGAACAACAACTGTATAATCTAATATTCATGTCTGATGGCTCTTATGAGGTTTGTTTGTTTGTTTACAAATAAATCTATTATACACTGGGACATAAGTCACCTATGCCTAACCACCGACTACCTCGTTGAGTTATATTTTGCGATGTAGGAAAAGGTTGGAAGAAAGCTAGGGGCGGCCATACCAAAACATGGCAACAATCCACGAAGTCACTGACAAGTGAACTAAGTCATGTTGATAGGTGTAGACTATCTGGTTCGGGTCAGCGAGATGATAGTAATCGATGGTTAGAGACCTTGTATGACATGGCACAAAACCGTTTGCAGTGGCGCAGGTGCATTCATACTTTGGCTTCTCTCAAATCCTAACTTTCGGAGTTCCCCATCATCTTTTTCTTTTGAAGTTTATTCCACTATATTATACTTCTTGAATAATATTGTCGAACCTTAAAATCTCCGATTACTGCTAATACTTCCACTACCTCTACTACTATAGGATTTGAATTGACAATTGCATCTCTTTGCTACTGTAGTATGGCAACCTGAACTGATGTACGTACCTACGAAGTTCTAAGTTGCTGTTGATTGGCTGATTGATTGACGAGAATTTCGGTGAATATTGATTAAGAATTTTTTTCTCATTTAATAGCCACTCTTCATTATCATGAGTTGGAAGTAAGAAATATTTAATTCATTGAAATCTTAATTATAATTTTCTTTAAAAATAAATTAAACTTCAAATGGAGAACCATCGAAAAAAAACATACATGTTCAGTGATTGAATCTAGTGATGATGTTGCTTCATCATAAATTAAAATTGGAGCTTTTTTCAACAAAGCTCTAGCTATTGCTATTCGTTGTTTCTCACCACCGCTCAATTTTAATCCACGTTCGCCAACCTATACGTTTTGAGAACAGAAAAACTATAAGTTTATAAGACATTATTAAAACAAACGAAAAAATTGATCACTTATTGAATTATTAGCAATAAATGTATACCGGATGTAATGTAGTGAAGGAGAACGCAGGTGAGGGCAACCGAATTGTATTTATCTCAAATTACAGAGTTATTTAGTAAAATAGAAAAACCATATCGTAAATCGTTAATTTGCTAAATATCAATCCATCATATCGAAGTAGTCTGTTCCTGTTGCAAAACACCAATGCTTTGCCTGACATTTCACTGTTCATGCGTTTCATACAAATTCCATTGTGTTGCCGCTCTTCCCTTTTTGATCTTTACCCATCTTCTGCTGACAGACATTACGTTTTTATTCGCGTCACATACTACTTATAAGTAGCGCGCACCACAGTAGGTTATATTCATCAAAAATTATTCTTAACTGAAGTACCATTGAAAACATGGTAGTATTGGATAATTGTTTCGTTCTAGTATGGAATAACTCAACAACCCCGGATTATATTAAAGATCGAATTAGGGACCTTCAGAGTTCTAAGCAAACACTTAATCCTTAGAAAACACAAACTGAAGTCAGTCTTCAAAAAGCCTCTTCTACTAAACTATAGCAGTCATTTACTTCCAGAGGTTCTTGTAACTCTACGAAGAGCTTGTGACTGGTGGAGTTCGGACATATCCAGAGTGACATGTCTGACGTATAGCGAATTGATTGGAGCCTTACTGTCCGGCCAAAACCCGATTGTTCTAGTGGTTCAGTTCTTGCCATGACACCTGAAGGCTTGTGTTTGAATGCTGGTGGAGTAGTGAATGTGTCCTACTGAAAAGCCTCAAAATATAAAACAGCCATCCATTGTCCCTTGGTTTTTTAATAATACCTTAACTGTGATCAAACTTTGACAAAATACAGTCTACAAATTAAAACAAATCTTTCAAAACAACATCAACTAAATTATGTTAGATATACTAATTCCTAATAACTATAACTCATTTATCAAGTTAACGTTTACATAATCAGCTATAAGCGACACAACTGTTTGATACTACCAGACTATCTAAAATACAAATAGTCTGAATGACATGTTAACTAACAACTTTGCGACTGCAAACTAAATCTTTTTACTGTTAACCACCTTGTTATATAATAAATGATTCTAATTAGCATTTCTTTACATTCACATTTCACCAGTTGACAAAACAATTTTCATATCGACTAGAACCTATTCGTGTTACAATAACTACTCGACATGATCATGAAGACGAATAGATTGTACTAACAATATTCCAGACCGAATATGAAGTGCAGAAGATATAAAACTATACACCTTTAAGAAGTGTATCCTTCTTTGTCTCCGTCTATAGATGATAATGATGAGTAGAGTGCAATTGGGTCTTTTACTGTACCGTATATAATAATATATGCAAGTATATAGTAGTCGCATACTATAAGTGTGAAGCATTTTTTTAAAAAATCGACATGTCTCACTTACTTGTGTATCATATCCATGTGGCATACGTTTAATTGCATTGGCTATATTTGCTAAACGAGCTGCCTCGTAGACTTCTTCTGCAGTTGCATTCAAATTACCATATTGAAGATTATAGAATATAGTATTATGAAATAAAACTGTATCCTATATGAAACAACAAGACAATTTATGAATGGATTGTTCAGAGAAAACATTTACACAATTCATGTTGAGTTATTAACAGATGTATTTTTTTTTGTTTTGAAAAAAAAGGAAGGTGTGATTATTGTCGGGGACGTTCGATCCCCAGAACTCGCTTGATAAATGCCTTAATTTTGGATTTAATGTTTCCGAGCATGATCTGATCAGTTGACTTTGAGATTTCATTTCCCACCAGAAAAATCCATGGCTGTGATTGGCTGCTGTGTATTTTTTAGTGTGCTATTTTTGTGACTGTCCCAAGGACGTTTCTATGATGTATAAATAAACGCGGTTTGTGTGCTTGATTGTATTGAGCTTGCTAGGTGTTTGTAGAATATACTTTCTACGCTTATCAAGACTTCTTGTTAGCTGTTTGGTGTCAACGGATCAGAGTAGCCTACCTGGATGCTGGGTCATTGTCTCGTTCTTGTTTATCGACTAAAGTGAACTCGTAATAGTTCCAAGCATACCTAGTGACGAATCATAACAGTTATGTGACAACATTAAAGATCAAACTTTGTACAACGCATAATAACTGATGGTTTAAGACTCAGATGAAATATTCATTCTCTTTGATCACTTGAAGTTTGACTTTGAAAGAAATAATGACTTTAACTATTGGCAAGGTACTTTCAACGCTTTGCTATGCTGTAAATATATTTGCATACATTTATTGTACACCTATATTTGATAAATTTAATAAACCTGTTAGTTGAATATTCGGTCAGGATTTGATTGTGAACAATTTGGTCTCGCGTGCTGTTACGGGTATGAGAGTGGATGTCACTTAACAGCTGCCCACACCGTGGAAGAGTGATTCTCTTGAGGAGGATGAAGAAAAGGTAGATTAGCGTTGGTCTTAGAAGCCTGAGGAGCGTGACCGTAGAGCCTAAGGGACAACTACTTGAGGCCGGTCAGACACGGTCTTTTTATGAGAGGTTTTGAAGTGTTGGCGTCGTTCTTGTTTAAAAGACCCTACCGCCGAAAACGGAAATATATGAAGTGTGACATCTTTGCGGTTGACCTTTTCTAACCGCTTCCTTCCTTGTCAGAAGGCGGCATCGCTGCAGATACTCGTCGTCCGAGGGAAACATCCTACTGCTGTCACACCCCTCTGCAGTCAGAAGTACGAATTCGCTCTCAGACCTTGAGTAGCTGGTTTTAGTCTCATCGTTCTCGAATCGACCTACCTGGCATGGTATGACCTTTAGGAACATATTTTCCAGTCATTATAGCTCGGTTAGGTCATCACGATAGGCAAGCCCGACCACCACCAAAAGGTAGCAGCTATGGTCGGGTAGCTGAATATTGCTATCTATTTTTAGATTTGATATGCT
>CALYCR020000507.1:0-16483 GCA_944470395.2 Schistosoma turkestanicum
TGTAAAAATAAAACATTGAAGAATAAAAGTTATCACTGTCTAACTGTTTATTATTATTATTATTATTATTATCATCATTATTGAGTGCTAACTTCTAAGTCATACTGTAAGCGCCTGAGTAAGAATGTTGCGGGTGTCTCGAAAGAATAGCCTCCTCAGCATAGTTTTGGGAACATAAACCACAGAAGTAGCAAGCGTATAATAGCAACCTCAGTGTCACTGATTAGTCGTCTCATCAATCAATTGGGGAAATAAAAAATTTTTAAACTGTTAATACTTAAACAAGAAGTAACTCACAATGATACACGGAGTTTGAGTTCCTTGTAATTGACAGCAGTTGATCAGCTATTACAGGCTTTTCAATTTGTCTATCTACTAGAAATAAAAACTGAAACTGCTTTAAAGATATGAAAATAATGACTGGAATTTAAATTTAGAGGACAGTCACGGGTAACACCTCAAAGGCGTAACCTTTTACTGTTAATAGGAGCAGGGGGATTTGTCTATCATTTAGTGATACATGTATGGGTGGTATTGTGGACACAGTATGTCCATAGTTTATAATTCTTATCTGACGTTTATCTAAATATTTGATGGACCATAAAAGCGTGCCTGTGGACATGGTGTGAGTTCCGGGAATAGTCGATAAATCTGTTGAGAGTCTAACAACAGCATGAATGGTTTCTCGATTGTGTCACAGATAAGAATAGCAATTGGTGACCTGTTCCACAATAGACTGTAACGTATTACAAAGAGATTACAACGCAATGATTTTTTGTGTTTTTCCGTTAATAGTGTATATGCGTTGTTTCTCAGTCTGTAAGTAATATCGTGGTTCATTATTGGACGGAGAGAAAGAGAAAAAGGCAGCAGTGTGGCGAGTGTATATAACCAAAGCACTACTTAACCTGTCATGTTGAAGTAGTCTATACAGTAAACTATGGGAATACATGTGTATAAACAACAGATGAAGGAGTATGTTCATGACTAGAATTAGACAGTCGAGTGGCTAGACCTCCATCCATTGGACATTACCGAACACCTGGAACCGTACCGAAAGAACAAGAATCGAGAGCGAAGAAATCAAATTGGTTTACACTAGCTCGTGAAAAAGATATTGGATATTGGATATTGGACAATTACTGTGAAGTTATAGCAGTTAAATTAAGTATAAGAGTCAGTTTCTGATAACATATTTACACCATGTCACTGACATAAACAGTAAAATACAGCCGCCTTTTCAATGGTACAGTACAAATAAGTAAGGTGCACAATAGGTTCTTTTGGCGATTTGCCGAGACCAATAGTGAATTTGATCCGAAAGGTCAAAGGGAACGCGCTTGATACGAGCTGTGATCCAGACAGTCATGTTCATAGGATGCATGTTCCCTAGAGTCGCCAAGGATTTCCCACCGTGAATAGGGTTCTGAAAAGGAGAGAGAGAGAGAGAGAAAAATGCAGCAGTGTGGCAAGTGTATATATATAACTAAAGCACTACTTAACCTGTTATGTTGAAGTAGTCAATACAGTAGTAAGTTAAGATAAAATTCATACTGATCACTTAAATTAAAGTAAATTATGGGAATATAAGAATATAACACACAGATAAAGGAGTACAGCAAAAAAGAGGGAAGAGTTGTGCAATGTCAGGTGGATAGAAGAGAATTCGAAGTAAGAAGCTTGATTTATGTACGTTGAAATCGAAAGAGTAGAGTTTGTAAAAATAAAACATTGAAGAATAAAAGTTATCACTGTCTAACTGTTTATTATTATTATTATTATTATTATTATTATTATCATTATTGAGTGCTAACTTCTAAGTCATACTGTAAGCGCCTGAGTAAGAATGTTGCGGGTGTCTCGAAAGAATAGCCTCCTCAGCATAGTTTTGGGAACATAAACCACAGAAGTAGCAAGCGTATAATAGCAACCTCAGTGTCACTGATTAGTCGTCTCATCAATCAATTGGGGAAATAAAAAATTTTTAAACTGTTAATACTTAAACAAGAAGTAACTCACAATGATACACGGAGTTTGAGTTCCTTGTAATTGACAGCAGTTGATCAGCTATTACAGGCTTTTCAATTTGTCTATCTACTAGAAATAAAAACTGAAACTGCTTTAAAGATATGAAAATAATGACTGGAATTTAAATTTAGAGGACAGTCACGGGTAACACCTCAAAGGCGTAACCTTTTACTGTTAATAGGAGCAGGGGGATTTGTCTATCATTTAGTGATACATGTATGGGTGGTATTGTGGACACAGTATGTCCATAGTTTATAATTCTTATCTGACGTTTATCTAAATATTTGATGGACCATAAAAGCGTGCCTGTGGACATGGTGTGAGTTCCGGGAATAGTCGATAAATCTGTTGAGAGTCTAACAACAGCATGAATGGTTTCTCGATTGTGTCACAGATAAGAATAGCAATTGGTGACCTGTTCCACAATAGACTGTAACGTATTACAAAGAGATTACAACGCAATGATTTTTTGTGTTTTTCCGTTAATAGTGTATATGCGTTGTTTCTCAGTCTGTAAGTAATATCGTGGTTCATTATTGGACGGAGAGAAAGAGAAAAAGGCAGCAGTGTGGCGAGTGTATATAACCAAAGCACTACTTAACCTGTCATGTTGAAGTAGTCTATACAGTAAACTATGGGAATACATGTGTATAAACAACAGATGAAGGAGTATGTTCATGACTAGAATTAGACAGTCGAGTGGCTAGACCTCCATCCATTGGACATTACCGAACACCTGGAACCGTACCGAAAGAACAAGAATCGAGAGCGAAGAAATCAAATTGGTTTACACTAGCTCGTGAAAAAGATATTGGATATTGGATATTGGACAATTACTGTGAAGTTATAGCAGTTAAATTAAGTATAAGAGTCAGTTTCTGATAACATATTTACACCATGTCACTGACATAAACAGTAAAATACAGCCGCCTTTTCAATGGTACAGTACAAATAAGTAAGGTGCACAATAGGTTCTTTTGGCGATTTGCCGAGACCAATAGTGAATTTGATCCGAAAGGTCAAAGGGAACGCGCTTGATACGAGCTGTGATCCAGACAGTCATGTTCATAGGATGCATGTTCCCTAGAGTCGCCAAGGATTTCCCACCGTGAATAGGGTTCTGAAAAGGAGAGAGAGAGAGAGAGAGAAAAATGCAGCAGTGTGGCAAGTGTATATATATAACTAAAGCACTACTTAACCTGTTATGTTGAAGTAGTCAATACAGTAGTAAGTTAAGATAAAATTCATACTGATCACTTAAATTAAAGTAAATTATGGGAATATAAGAATATAACACACAGATAAAGGAGTACAGCAAAAAAGAGGGAAGAGTTGTGCAATGTCAGGTGGATAGAAGAGAATTCGAAGTAAGAAGCTTGATTTATGTACGTTGAAATCGAAAGAGTAGAGTTTGTAAAAATAAAACATTGAAGAATAAAAGTTATCACTGTCTAACTGTTTATTATTATTATTATTATTATTATTATTATTATCATTATTGAGTGCTAACTTCTAAGTCATACTGTAAGCGCCTGAGTAAGAATGTTGCGGGTGTCTCGAAAGAATAGCCTCCTCAGCATAGTTTTGGGAACATAAACCACAGAAGTAGCAAGCGTATAATAGCAACCTCAGTGTCACTGATTAGTCGTCTCATCAATCAATTGGGGAAATAAAAAATTTTTAAACTGTTAATACTTAAACAAGAAGTAACTCACAATGATACACGGAGTTTGAGTTCCTTGTAATTGACAGCAGTTGATCAGCTATTACAGGCTTTTCAATTTGTCTATCTACTAGAAATAAAAACTGAAACTGCTTTAAAGATATGAAAATAATGACTGGAATTTAAATTTAGAGGACAGTCAAGGGTAACACCTCAAAGGCGTAACCTTTTACTGTTAATAGGAGCAGGGGGATTTGTCTATCATTTAGTGATACATGTATGGGTGGTATTGTGGACACAGTATGTCCATAGTTTATAATTCTTATCTGAAGTTTATCTAAATATTTGATGGACCATAAAAGCGTGCCTGTGGACATGGTGTGAGTTCCGGGAATAGTCGATAAATCTGTTGAGAGTCTAACAACAGCATGAATGGTTTCTCGATTGTGTCACAGATAAGAATAGCAATTGGTGACCTGTTCCACAATAGACTGTAACGTATTACAAAGAGATTACAACGCAATGATTTTTTGTGTTTTTCCGTTAATAGTGTATATGCGTTGTTTCTCAGTCTGTAAGTAATATCGTGGTTCATTATTGGACGGAGAGAAAGAGAAAAAGGCAGCAGTGTGGCGAGTGTATATAACCAAAGCACTACTTAACCTGTCATGTTGAAGTAGTCTATACAGTAAACTATGGGAATACATGTGTATAAACAACAGATGAAGGAGTATGTTCATGACTAGAATTAGACAGTCGAGTGGCTAGACCTCCATCCATTGGACATTACCGAACACCTGGAACCGTACCGAAAGAACAAGAATCGAGAGCGAAGAAATCAAATTGGTTTACACTAGCTCGTGAAAAAGATATTGGATATTGGATATTGGACAATTACTGTGAAGTTATAGCAGTTAAATTAAGTATAAGAGTCAGTTTCTGATAACATATTTACACCATGTCACTGACATAAACAGTAAAATACAGCCGCCTTTTCAATGGTACAGTACAAATAAGTAAGGTGCACAATAGGTTCTTTTGGCGATTTGCCGAGACCAATAGTGAATTTGATCCGAAAGGTCAAAGGGAACGCGCTTGATACGAGCTGTGATCCAGACAGTCATGTTCATAGGATGCATGTTCCCTAGAGTCGCCAAGGATTTCCCACCGTGAATAGGGTTCTGAAAAGGAGAGAGAGAGAGAGAGAGAAAAATGCAGCAGTGTGGCAAGTGTATATATATAACTAAAGCACTACTTAACCTGTTATGTTGAAGTAGTCAATACAGTAGTAAGTTAAGATAAAATTCATACTGATCACTTAAATTAAAGTAAATTATGGGAATATAAGAATATAACACACAGATAAAGGAGTACAGCAAAAAAGAGGGAAGAGTTGTGCAATGTCAGGTGGATAGAAGAGAATTCGAAGTAAGAAGCTTGATTTATGTACGTTGAAATCGAAAGAGTAGAGTTTGTAAAAATAAAACATTGAAGAATAAAAGTTATCACTGTCTAACTGTTTATTATTATTATTATTATTATTATTATTATTATCATTATTGAGTGCTAACTTCTAAGTCATACTGTAAGCGCCTGAGTAAGAATGTTGCGGGTGTCTCGAAAGAATAGCCTCCTCAGCATAGTTTTGGGAACATAAACCACAGAAGTAGCAAGCGTATAATAGCAACCTCAGTGTCACTGATTAGTCGTCTCATCAATCAATTGGGGAAATAAAAAATTTTTAAACTGTTAATACTTAAACAAGAAGTAACTCACAATGATACACGGAGTTTGAGTTCCTTGTAATTGACAGCAGTTGATCAGCTATTACAGGCTTTTCAATTTGTCTATCTACTAGAAATAAAAACTGAAACTGCTTTAAAGATATGAAAATAATGACTGGAATTTAAATTTAGAGGACAGTCAAGGGTAACACCTCAAAGGCGTAACCTTTTACTGTTAATAGGAGCAGGGGGATTTGTCTATCATTTAGTGATACATGTATGGGTGGTATTGTGGACACAGTATGTCCATAGTTTATAATTCTTATCTGAAGTTTATCTAAATATTTGATGGACCATAAAAGCGTGCCTGTGGACATGGTGTGAGTTCCGGGAATAGTCGATAAATCTGTTGAGAGTCTAACAACAGCATGAATGGTTTCTCGATTGTGTCACAGATAAGAATAGCAATTGGTGACCTGTTCCACAATAGACTGTAACGTATTACAAAGAGATTACAACGCAATGATTTTTTGTGTTTTTCCGTTAATAGTGTATATGCGTTGTTTCTCAGTCTGTAAGTAATATCGTGGTTCATTATTGGACGGAGAGAAAGAGAAAAAGGCAGCAGTGTGGCGAGTGTATATAACCAAAGCACTACTTAACCTGTCATGTTGAAGTAGTCTATACAGTAAACTATGGGAATACATGTGTATAAACAACAGATGAAGGAGTATGTTCATGACTAGAATTAGACAGTCGAGTGGCTAGACCTCCATCCATTGGACATTACCGAACACCTGGAACCGTACCGAAAGAACAAGAATCGAGAGCGAAGAAATCAAATTGGTTTACACTAGCTCGTGAAAAAGATATTGGATATTGGATATTGGACAATTACTGTGAAGTTATAGCAGTTAAATTAAGTATAAGAGTCAGTTTCTGATAACATATTTACACCATGTCACTGACATAAACAGTAAAATACAGCCGCCTTTTCAATGGTACAGTACAAATAAGTAAGGTGCACAATAGGTTCTTTTGGCGATTTGCCGAGACCAATAGTGAATTTGATCCGAAAGGTCAAAGGGAACGCGCTTGATACGAGCTGTGATCCAGACAGTCATGTTCATAGGATGCATGTTCCCTAGAGTCGCCAAGGATTTCCCACCGTGAATAGGGTTCTGAAAAGGAGAGAGAGAGAGAGAGAGAAAAATGCAGCAGTGTGGCAAGTGTATATATATAACTAAAGCACTACTTAACCTGTTATGTTGAAGTAGTCAATACAGTAGTAAGTTAAGATAAAATTCATACTGATCACTTAAATTAAAGTAAATTATGGGAATATAAGAATATAACACACAGATAAAGGAGTACAGCAAAAAAGAGGGAAGAGTTGTGCAATGTCAGGTGGATAGAAGAGAATTCGAAGTAAGAAGCTTGATTTATGTACGTTGAAATCGAAAGAGTAGAGTTTGTAAAAATAAAACATTGAAGAATAAAAGTTATCACTGTCTAACTGTTTATTATTATTATTATTATTATTATTATTATTATCATTATTGAGTGCTAACTTCTAAGTCATACTGTAAGCGCCTGAGTAAGAATGTTGCGGGTGTCTCGAAAGAATAGCCTCCTCAGCATAGTTTTGGGAACATAAACCACAGAAGTAGCAAGCGTATAATAGCAACCTCAGTGTCACTGATTAGTCGTCTCATCAATCAATTGGGGAAATAAAAAATTTTTAAACTGTTAATACTTAAACAAGAAGTAACTCACAATGATACACGGAGTTTGAGTTCCTTGTAATTGACAGCAGTTGATCAGCTATTACAGGCTTTTCAATTTGTCTATCTACTAGAAATAAAAACTGAAACTGCTTTAAAGATATGAAAATAATGACTGGAATTTAAATTTAGAGGACAGTCAAGGGTAACACCTCAAAGGCGTAACCTTTTACTGTTAATAGGAGCAGGGGGATTTGTCTATCATTTAGTGATACATGTATGGGTGGTATTGTGGACACAGTATGTCCATAGTTTATAATTCTTATCTGAAGTTTATCTAAATATTTGATGGACCATAAAAGCGTGCCTGTGGACATGGTGTGAGTTCCGGGAATAGTCGATAAATCTGTTGAGAGTCTAACAACAGCATGAATGGTTTCTCGATTGTGTCACAGATAAGAATAGCAATTGGTGACCTGTTCCACAATAGACTGTAACGTATTACAAAGAGATTACAACGCAATGATTTTTTGTGTTTTTCCGTTAATAGTGTTTAGTGAGCGAGTCCGGAAACCAGCTTGACTATGCCCACCACTAAATGTTCCATACGGTTGCGTGATGAAAACGAGAACAAAATAAATCCATAGTTCAGTGGTTTATTAAAGGAGAACGTTGGCATGACATAGGGAGCAGCAAATGGAGAAACATGGCGGCAACGCGAAGAGAAACGTTGCGCGCAAGAAGTAGTAGAAGTGTTTTTGGTACAGTTAAACACAGCGAATACAATAATGTTCACATTTCAAAAATCGCATTTTCTTCGTAGAAGCGTTCCACTACAGCAGCCCCCGCCTAGAAAGGGTTTACACTTTCGATACATAGCGGCTACGTTTGACGGGGGGCTGGTCGGCCAACATTTGGTTTTAGCGCGGAAGGGTTGACGAACAGGAAGCGACCAATGAAGCTCGAGTTGTCACCGATAGTCTTCTACGTTGAACTGTACCAGTAGTAACGTGCCAGGTTTGCTGCTCGAGTTGACGTGCCAAGTTTCTCTATCGGATTGGCATGCCACACCAGCGTGGCTCGTATCCAGAGTCTGAAGATTGCTTTCGTAGGCGTTCGGACCAGATAAAGCTGCAGACGTAGGACGGAACCAGATTGAGCGGAGCCAGAAACGACCATTTCGAAACCATTTGTTTACCAGATATATTCGTCACCAGAAAATCGACTGAGTGCATTGACTAGAGCGTGGGTGATCAGGCCAGCTCCGCCAAAGTTGACTGAAGTCGACGGTACCAACAGGGCGGAGGTATAGGCTCGGGACAAAAAAAAGTCATAGAAAAGGGAAAAAAGTGTAGCATGCATGTAGTATGATGGTAAAATCCTATGCCGCCCCTGTGAAGGATTGATAGTTATTCGAGAAAGCGTACAGGTAGGCGTACGCGGCGACCGGAACGCGAGACAGTAGCCTCGTGCGTACCTTGTGAGCCTGCATTCTCATCCGCAGTCAAGTGCGGCGTGGTCTGCTGATCTGGACGTGAGACCGGAGTCTCATCCGTAGATAGTGCAGATGGCGCGTGCTGCTGACTGGGACGTGAGAATGAGGTTTCTGATTTCGCTAGCGTGGGATCAGAAGGAAAAATAAGGATCCCGGTAGTGAGTTGGACGAGTCCAGCATTAAATCTCGATTTACCAGGTAGGGCACTGTCATTGACGTGTGCTGGTATGAGACGATCAATGCTGACTGTGTCCATCAACCTTGAAGGTCTTTTCGTGACGATAGATCACGTGAAAAGATCCTTCGTAAGGTTGTTGAGTACCGAATATACTAGTAAAAGAACTTGCGGACAGGTAAATAACTCTCGAGGGAGAGCGACCTGTCGATGTTATATTCGAGTTCACACCGGAGGCAGTTTTCTCATCTGCGCAGATAGTCGCTGGACGTAATCTGATATACATAAAATCGCTGCTCCGTGGTGTGAAGAAATTCCCCAGGCAGATGCAATGTCGTGCCGTATATGAGTTCGAAGGCGGAACATTGGATTCTGCCGTTGCTGCTCCGTAATTGCCATGTCGTCTCCAACAAATGCCATCTTTCTGCGAACCGAGTGGAGAGGAGGCTTAAGGACTGTGAGAAAGACGAAGTAATACGTATAGCAAGTAAACTGTCAAACTCACGCTTAGCGAAAACTAAGTTGTCCAGTGCTCGTCGGCGAGGTTTTGCCGTGACTGGGGGTCTGCAGGTGACGATGTGGCTTACCACATAAATAATCACCAGTTAAATCTCCTCGGTTTCGTTACTTTGGGGAATTTATCGAATATAACATGAAATAAATAGTAATGTAAAAATATACATATTAATGATTCGGTACATATCTGTTTGCGCGTTAAAAACCATGGATTTGATATTCGACGAAGTATCGAGTAACGCAGCCTACGTGAATTGAATAGCAATTCATAGTGCTGTAATGGATCGATACCGAGTATGGCTATGGGAACATCAGAAGGGATGAACGTCCATAGATACTGTCGTCGGATACTCAGGTTGATAGTTAGCTGTCGTGTACCGTAGGTAGGAATGACAGAGCCATTCGCAGTGCGTGGTCGAAGCATCGTAGCTGATGACTTACTGCTACCAAACGATACGACAGAAACTTGGGCACTTGTGGCCATCAAGTACCTAGCGTTAGTGCAAAAATTGAGCACGTAAAATAAACTAACAACCTGAAGTGACGGTGAGGAGACAGGTGAAAATGCCATGACCTGCACCTCGGAGTCTATTATTATAGCTATCTACCATTTCGAAAAGTTGTTGCAAGTATAAAATATATTAAAGACATTATTTATAGTATTGCAACATTATAAAAATAGTGGTAGATGAATAATAGACTCACCGTAATTGACTTCTTTTGAACAAACGTCAGTCTCACCAATTTTAGTGAGCGAGTCCGGAAACCAGCTTGACTATGCCCACTACTAAATGTTCCATACGGTTGCGTGATGAAAATGAGAACAAAATAAATCCATAGTTCAGTGGTTTATTAAAGGAGAACGTTGGCATGACATAGGGAGCAGCAAATGAAGAAACATGGCGGCAACGCGAAGAGAAACGTTGCGCGCAAGAAGTAGTAGAAGTGTTTTTGGTACAGTTAAACACAACGAATACAATAATGTTCACATTTCAAAAATCGCATTTTCTTCGTAGAAGCGTTCCACTACAAGTCCTCGTCCAAACTTCGTTCTTTAGTACCTTCTAATGATGACTTACAACAATTAGTACCAAGCATAATATCATCCTTACTATTCGGTTACTGTTGGAAACACTCGGTTAATTCAGAATACGTATCTAAACAGTGGTGCTTTAACCATCATAGAAAGTCTCGAACGCACACCTATCTGAATCTGAATATGTTGAACTCCAAGATACTTTGCAATCTGAAATCAGCTGATTTCTTCCGACTAAACCAGGAAGTTCTCTATGTGTTTCCAATTTTATCTAAGTTTACTGAATGGTCTTTTAAGACATTCAGCAAATATAAAAACGGCAGGTGGAATTTGTGTAAAAACCTCTTAGCAAATGAGGATTATTTTCATTGCATACTTCACTTCTAGCTATACGGTCTAATTGGATGATCTAGTTGAATCTGTATTATTAGTAACAGGTTTTATCATGGTTGACATGAATCCTATAACAGCATCTACACACTTCTTACCATACTTGAAGCCTAAATTGCTCCAGTTGTAATTCCGTCACTTAGACAATGACAAGTATGCAAAGTCATGTTGAAATGAAAGCTTTGTAGTTTCCAATTGTGCAACACAACAAGACATTTAATGAAAAGTAGACAAGTCGATAAGTTTTTATGTAAATTAGTTTATTCTCAAATTTTTAAGAATATAGGTCATTTACTTACAATGTACATAAATTTCTTGAATAAACTGTGTGTAAATCAATCTCCTATATTTCAGAATTTCAATTATACATTTAGAACTCTAATCAATTATTGCGTATTATTGTGAAACAAAAATTCTAGTTGGTTTTTCATTAAATATAAAACTAGAATATATGCTAGAGAGCCTACTTGAAGTTTTTTTTAACTATTTAAATGCTACCGACACTTTTTAGTCCAATTCATTTCAAATGATTAGTAATATCAGTTAACTATCTCGTTTACTGACCGAAATATCTGTAGGTATCTTTGTAAAGGAAGTTCGGTAATACTGTCGAATCAACCTGAACGTAGTTATGGTCAATAAAAGTAAAGGGAATGCTTCAATATAGTATAATAAGAGGTGGAAGAGAGATGAATAATTATGAATCACTATTAATTTTTAGAAGTTCATAATTTTCAGTGATAGGGCACACCTAATTTACACTGAGTCATGGTAAGATGAAATACCATTTGTTACTTTAATTAGTACTATCTAACATGTAAACTAAGCTATGATAAGAGTTTCAAAGGTGACGATATTCCAAAACTCTTATGGTTATTACAATATGAATAATAATGTTTATACCACTAAATATGATGGATGTTGATATGAACATAACAGCAGTAGAATTTCCGAGGAAATCCTCATGTTTATAGAATCAGTTGATTTCGTATACTGTTAAGTTGATTAGAAAACTGTTTTACAACTTTTAACTTTACCGCGAGAATGAAGATCAATTAACTTCAAATTCAACAATAGTTCTGTACAGTTTTACTTAATGGTTGATCGCTTGTTTGAAAAAGTAATAAATGTTATCTTACATATTAAGAAGACAAATATTCATTATGATAGATATGCAGATATTGAACTGTATGGTAGTTTCTACTGAAAATATTGCTGATTCTGTTTATCAAAGGACTGTTTTCAATCAATAAGGGAGAATACAATCAATTCACAATAGCTTGATTATACTTGTTTTCCGTGTAACCTACTCATTTTTTATGAGTGTTTGCACGTACTATGGTAAAACCCTATTGATAGTTAACCGTATTACATTAAGTAAACATGGAAGTCAACTTTTTTCTCAGGTTACATTTTTCTTATTTATGTTACATTTAAAGTTTTCGACGAGTGGACTTCTCAAAGTTATCAAATATTTTCTAAGACTGTGACATCTTTCTGTGTTCCGCTAAGTTGAGGAGTATTGCTGAAGTGTTGTGCGCCATATGTTCTGCCTATCATGTTCATGTACGCTCAGTTTCATGTTAGGGGAATATCCTAATCGTTTGTAATTAGGAATTACCATAGGTGAGAGCGAAATGTTATATATATATATATATATATATATAGACAGGTTACAATCTTACTACTTGACTCACTAAATATTCATCCAAACACTAATGATAAGAAAGTTAAATGTCTGTTTTGTATACATAAATTTAAGAGAACCTATTTTGTGCGCTGATAGATTGTTAAAAAAAAATAAAAAACACTCAGTACTTCAACAGAATTGCTATTTTCTTTCACAAAAAAAAAAGAAACGAATTCGAACTATAAAGAATGAAAGATGATTACAGAGAGAGAAAGGAAGATTATAGAAAAGCATAAAACAACGTAGTAATAACAATCGTTTAAAGATTGCATTCAAATGATCAAATAAGTGTACGCAATCATAGTAGTGATGATAATGATACGAGTATACAAACGAATTGTAAAGAAAGAAACATAAAAACAATTCAATGTGAAGAAGAATTCTGAATAACTTTTATAGTTGAATAATTTAATGTTAAAGCTGATAAATAAATCTAGAAAAAGAAGAAAATGAAATGATTGTAGTGGACGAAAGAATACCTTTTAGTAAACGATATATATATATATATATATATGTATATATATACGCCGGATAATCAGGCATCCAAAATTGAAATGAACCAGAAGTCAGGTGAAAAGGTATTATTTACAATTCAAAAAGAAATGTTTTACTACGTTGGTTTATTGTACAGTAAATATATATTTATATATATATATGTATATAAGAATGAATTTTTTGGTTCCAGTAAGCAAAATGACACTTCTGTTTCGATTTAAATCGAATGCAACTTTGGTCTACTTGTATGATTGTAAGTAGTTAAACGATTGAATTGTAAAATATATCCGAATATTTCATTACAGACTTAAAATCCGTAAATAAACACATACACAGAACAGATGAGACGTGCACACAAATGAAGCATTACAGAAATTCGACCGTATCAATAAAAAAATGAAGCCACAATAATGGCGATAATAATCTAATATGATAATTGAAAGAATCCGTTTTTTTTTTATATTTTCGCTTATTTTTCAAACTGTTCGTAATTTGGGTAGGTAAACCTTTTAATACATGCATATTATAAATAATGATAATAATAACATTCCATTAAACCGTCTATATTTTTGTAAACAAACAGAAAGCATTGTAACATATATGAAATATCACTATAACTGTATATAGTTCAATGAATCCGTGGATTACAATAAAAATGTCTTAGATAATATGAGATCAATTGTACAATTATGAATATATAAGATGAAGGATAAAGTTTGTTGTTTATGTTAATTACTTGAAATAAATAAACAATAAAGAAGCAAATTTATTTGAATATTTTTAAGACAATAAGTGCGTACACGTCTGTAAATAAACTAATATTTTATTATGGCTAACAGTATTCTGTATATTCCAACAAGCACTCAATTCAATTGTTCGTCAAATATAATGTAATTACAGTTTTCCCAAACTATTCTCTTCTCCATAAAATAACAGAAAAACTCATCTATCTCATCATTAAAATGGTTTCTTTGTGTACTGTTCATGTGATGCATTGTTGTGTGTATTTATTAGTTAAATGCAATTTATTCTCTGATGAATAATCAACGATACAAACAACAACAAGGATTCATCACATCAACTTGAAGGATAACAATAACAGCAACTAAAGAAAAAAAAGACAGTTGTGGATATTGATGTAGACAAACTTTACTATTCAGTAAATAAATTATTGATTATTATCAGGATTAGGCGAGAATATTCTCAGACAGAGAGAGTGGGAACAGAAAGATAAGTTATATAAAATGTAAAAAAAAGGCCAATGCTGGTGAATAAATAATCAACAGATAGAAAATACACAATTTAATTGATAATTTTATTTAATAACCTGACTGTATATGAAACCAAAAGACTGAATATACAGATATATATATATATGTATATATGAAAGTATTAATCAGATCAATGATTGCATCGTTTCATGGAGAAACAAATAGACGCATACATACGTATATATGTATATGCATATGAGTATATTTATTTATATGTACATGTACGCATGATGAATACATATCAAAACAAAAAATGTAGATAAAACAATCAAATCACATTTCAAATAGGTATGAAACCATTGTCTGGACCGAGTCGAACTCGTACCGGTGACGACAGATACACATAACCGTTGGATGATAACGACAATTTATCCTGATTACATGATACGATATTATTATTATTACTATTATCATTAAACCGAATCAATTTAACTTCATCATCCACACCATCGACATTTGAGTCGGTGACAGATTTCTCTTTCAATTCACAATCTTCACCTCTATCGCCAACATTCACATTACATGTCTCTTGCTCTTCTTCTTCTTCATCACAATCCTCTTCTTCTTTCAAATATTTCAATTCAACTTCAATATCCAAATAACTGATTAATAAACGAATGAATAATGTTTGCGGTCGAACATTTTGTAATAATTCACGTGGATCTTTACTATTTGATGAACGCATTAAGTTTGGTGCAATCACAGTGGCTAAATTACGTGCATCCATTAATGATTGATTTGAATGAATTGGTTTGGATAGATGCTGTATAGATAGATCATTAACAATAAGATGTGAAAGAAAATAAACACAATAATAAAAGATTATGTGAACGAAAACAAGATGATGCAAATAAATAAATAGACAAAAAATCATTAATACCAAAATAAATGACTGATTAACTTGTGAAATTTAAAATACCCTCAATATTTGCTTATATCTGAAGTGCTAAAAATAAATTCATTCTATTGTCCAGAAAAAAAAAAACCAAAGTCACTACAACATTCATATTTTCTGAGAATATTCATCAATATTTGAACGAATTGTTAGACGATAAAAATTGGACAACGAGTGTATATAAGAGATATTATTTGTGAAACTTGTGTTTGAAATCATTTTAGATAATTCCAACATTTCATCTAGCTCTGTTGTCTAAACTTCTTTAGGGTAACCCATCATAAGAAAACATTTAACAATCATATCAAGTTTGCACTAAATATTTATCTAATTATATTCAGATATTGATTTTAGTGAGTAGGAAATCGATTGTGAAAAATAAATGAATTTATACATATGTTGGTGTAAATTTATATTATTACTAGTTGCTGATAGTTGGTGAACAAATTTCAATCACTTGTTTATGAAATGTAAACATAAAAGTACAACTGTCAATAGGTTTTTTTAAAAGTTGAATGTGTGAATAGATCGAAAATTATCACATAATTGTGATGGATGTATAAAAATATTAAAATTAATTAATTACCGTTCGATTAAATGTTAATACGTGAACTAAACAAGGTGGATAGCGATGAGATTCAACTACTTTTCAATGGTCATTTGCCTTGGGGTGGCTAGTTGAGTATCATCCTTTTCTGAAGTATTCTGGCCCCATCAAAGTTGATCTTGTATCCTCTGTCTAACGCATGTAACGCTATGGCCGGCTTATTCTCTAATTTTTTCTAGATCGACCGAGGTTTTTGGGACATGTTCCGAACGCTGTGTTCCTTCAACCTCTGTCTAGATGTTTCATCCACAAAAACTGGATTGCATTTTTGATAACCGAACTTATAGACAATGTTCTGTTGTTCTTCCTGTGGAACTGTATTTTGATTTTCACTAACGCCGATCTTATGGTATCACTGACTCAAAAATAAACTTTTATATTATATTTCTTTAGAATCCTCCTTATTTCTTTCGATGATTTTTTTAACGGTATAGGATGACATTGGTGTTCTTCTATTCTATCTGTGCATACTCTAGTTGAGTTTTGCTTTTATTTTTAACAATCTTCTTTAGAAACTCTTTCAGATAATTGCTGAACGTAAGTGTCGATCAAATTCAATTGAATTCAGTCTGTTGGTCTTTTTTCTCCGTAATAGGATTGTAGTGTGCCGATTTACTGCGTGTTCTTAGGCTCGGTAATTAGCTCGTCTAGACAATCGTTACTAATTAGCGTCTGACTGTTTATAAATCAGAAGGCTTACTCGAAGTGATGAATACGTTTATTTGGGACACACCACAAAGCGAAACGGAGAAGCAGTGAACAAAACGAATGAAG
>CALYCR020000508.1:0-13598 GCA_944470395.2 Schistosoma turkestanicum
AACCTGTCTGAAAATCCAACAATCGCTGTTGCTTCAGAGGTTCACCAAGTGATGAGACAAACGACCAATTACCTCTATCGCAACGTTAGAGGAGGAGTGGTGATATACAATAACAGCCACTTCAAAGCGGAAAGACTTCACGGCACCAGGCCAATGGATGTGACGGAAGCATACTGGTTTCACTTAAACACAAATGGCACAAAATGCTCGATTGGAGGGGTCTACTACCCACATCAAGTACTGGGACAATACTGTGGCAGTCACGCTCTGGGTTGATCAAATACACTTAGCAAAAGATTTCGACACTCTAAATTTCAGCGAACAGGTTAAAAATGCCACAGTTCTATACCGAAGACGACTTGACGCAGCCATTAAAAGTTCTGGGATGACTTTGCATGTACGCAAGGCCACAAGATGGACTAAGGATGGAAAATCGTCAAACCTGGATTATCTGTCAACAAATCATTAGTTCCTGATCGAGGATGTTACAGCCCGTAGACTAACTGGAATTGGTGATCATGGCACAGTCATATTTAACATAGTCTTAAAGAAACAATCAAGAAAGACAATAGGGTAAATTACACGTGCATCAGAGAGCATCTTCTACATGCCACATGGCAATGGAAATGGTCATATCAATCTTGAGAAGGATGAGACCCATAATATCAACTTCACCGATCAGTTTAACCACGTGCCTACGTGTTCAGATTACTACTCAAATCTAGTGCCAGCTAACGGCTAGGATAATACACGACTTACTGTTGACTTAGTAATGACTTTACTAAAGTGTCCGCTGCCAGGAGAGTCAACAGCATGTAACAATATTCACTCTGTATTCTTGAGACATTGTGTGACACGTTCAGGCATTCACCGGAGTCACACCTATTCCCAGATGAATGGAAACAAGCTATTCTCTCCCTAATCTTCAAAAGCGGAGACATGAAGGATCTGGCCTGTTACTGGCCATTCTTATTACCAACAGTGTTATCAAACATAATGGAGGGAATAATGAATGAGCGAATGGATCTACGCAGTTAGTGCAAAGATCTAGATTTCCAAGATGAGCGAAGAGGATTCGATCGGGCATCAAAAAACCTTACATCGATTGTACAATAGGCAGTAAATAACGGGTTGAAAATATACCGGTCGATAAATCACATTATAAACGTAATGCACAACGTGACACAGACGACTTACGCCCTCAATGCATGTCCACTTTCAACTGTCTGCTCAGATTGCCATCTTGGTTAAATAACCACGGAGAGCCTCGACATTTATTATTATTATTATTATTATTATTATCAGTTTGAACAATACAGGGGACACAGCTAAGGCTAATGCAGCTTTTCACTTTATGCGAAGAAAATTTGGTACCACCACACCAGAATTAGTCTTAACATTGTTTAAGACATGTGCACGATTAAACCTTGGGGGTGACAACGTAATCTCACCCCATCTCCTTAAAAGTGATACAAATTCCTTGCATTGAGTGCAGAGACGAGCAATGAAAGGGGTTATAGAATTAGTCGTGCAAGGACAGAATCCAGTAATTAGGATTTTTCTCTCTGAGTCGCAGAAGCATCAGGAGTATTCTGATAAAGGTGTGCAACATATTAGGCACTCCAAAGCATCACCATTACATTTTTATCGAGGTAATCCTCAAAAAATTGCGCATGTTCGTTCACACTTTTCCTCATAAACCGCCGTTCAGTGCTTTTAGGTTTCTAATAGTGGCCTAACAATGATTGATTGATGATTTCAGTGTTTAATACAATATCTGTTAATGGTTTGGTATAGTTGTTAGTGATTCCATCAACTGATGTTACTCTACGATTTGGCTGCCCTATAGCTTTCTTCCAGATCTACAGCGTGATTATTTAACTTACAATCATTTATTTGACAGTTTTGTTGAAAAAGCTATGGCAAAAACCACATATACTGTAGAATTATTTATCATGTAAATATGAGCCATATTTATTGGTCAAAGTGTTTTCTTTATACAGTAGTTGGTTTTTTGATATCTCATTAAAAAGTTTTAAAGAAAATTCTGCAGTACTTCATTCACTTTGATATTCCTGTCTTCAATAAATATTCCGCCTAAATTTAAACAAAAGAAAAGTGGTCAGTATAAGGGATGTGGAGATTGTGGAATTTCATTGATATCATAAATTAATCAATGTTAGATCACCATTGAAAACCTTGAAACATTGAATGGTCATTTGGCCATAGTTTAGGATTTGTCGGTAATAGTGCGCATCGACGACCCTACTCACAAAAGAATCGAACCATCATACACAAGAAAGAAATATCTATTAACCAGTTGTCTATGTAAGATACTGAGGATCCATTATTCAGACACCATTAGGATCAACCTGCTGTAGCCGAGAACGAATCAGTTGTTATATCCGAATGAAGAGCAAAGTAAACAGTAACTTGAGAGAACAGCTTATAGATAATTGCGGCATATAGTTGAACTGTATAATGACTTGGTAATTAGATTACTATCTGCATATATGTATTCGTTGCATCCTTAGGTCTTGAATCAGTCATTAACTACTGTTGTATCGTTTATTACTGTTAATTTGTTGCCAGTTTATTGTTCTCAGTCTCATCAACTCACAGAAACTTTTAGCTTATAAATGTATAGTTGTTAATATACGTTTATTGATACGATGGAGTCTGGTTTTTCGTGTATATAAATGAATTTCAGTAATATAGTATTACTTTACCAAGTGTTCCGCATCCTTGTTGTATATTGATGACTTAAATGTCATCTGTGATATTTATTCATGAAAAGACACAAATAACAATCATAATAAAAGCAAGCAAAAATCATTTCTCAGTACATTGTAAGTTGAATGAGATTCAAACTTGCCGCTTAGAAGTCGATGACAGAATGTTCTTAGACATTGTTTTATTCATAATTACTGGAGAACAACAACTGCACTTTCATAGATGGCATATATTGGATTATAAATAGAGACCTATTTTTCATTGTCGAGTTACAGAGATTATTTAGTTTTATTGAAATTATGAACTGATCATTGTTAGACCGCTATTAAACAACTAGAACTACTGAGCAGCTGACTTGTCCTAGCATGGGGCTTTCACGACTCTTAACATGAAGATCACACGCGAACACTTAACCTCTTGACCACTGAGCCGGCATCCAACAGTCTAACTTTAATGTCTAACTTTAATCAATCCAGTTATTACCGAATTCGAAAGAATTAAACATGTTGTATTATGACAGTTGTGAAACAAAACAAATTTTTTAACGTTTAACTGTTGCATTTAATCTGAAAGTCTGTTGTAAGATCTCAAATTATTTCATGAATAACAAACCACTTATATTTGCATTCAATTTCGATTCTTATCTTTACTGTGAGATGATCGATTATGTAAGCTGATTTAAGTGTTAATTTCATATTCTTACAAAATGTGATGTAACCAATTGAGTATGATATCGTCACTGTCTCAATTAATATTGAACTTTCACTCCGTTTGTAGAACATCGAGATACGTGATCACAAAATCTGACTTAAGGCGTTCATTTGGCGCAGCTAGATAATGTGGGAAACTGTGCTAGCCAACCTGGATGTTGGTGGGGATTGGACGTATTACCTACTACAACATCGTAAATAACAAAGAATTTCGAGGCTAAAATCTGAAAAAAACTGAAGCATTCGGTCTGTGCAATTTATATGCGCAGGTTTATGCAAAGGGTACGCTAGTTGGTAAGCATAAACGAATGTTAGCTAAAAGGTCTGTCCTAAAACGAAAAAGTGGGACTTAAGTAACGATCAAATAAATAGAAGTGTTTTTTAAAAAAAATGGGTGGTATGTAGAGTTCCTGTGCCTATATGTATGTCGTGAAGTGCTTATGTGATAGCTTGACTACTAGTGCTATGCATGTCACTAATGAAAGCCAGTCCAGGGATGCAAATACGTTCACGGGAGCGGTGAGCACTTAACGTATACCAAGGACTGTACAGGTCAAGTGTTTTAGTGTGTAGGTAACGTATAATTGACCACCTCTTGGGTAGGTGAGTCTACATGTAAGTCAAGAGATATTTGAGGTAAAAAAACTCATGTGATTCCAATATGCATGTCACCTACAATTCCTATCAGTGTGACAACCCCGCACCAAGATCCTCAGTGTAATGGTTCCCCAGAAAATTTAATCCATTCGATGAGTTCGTGTGCGTTGAAACGATACTCTCTCCAGAAACGCCAACCACTGAGCTCAAATGAGGCATTATCAAGCTCAGTGACTGGAACACTGTATATTAGTAGTATATAGTCTTCATAAAGAACCAATTGAAAAGAAAGCATTACTTCACTCATTTTGTCTTTTTAATTATAAAAACGTATTAAACAAACATTGATTAAACTTACTACAAAATCAATTGGATCGTCTGGTCGTATTTCAGAACATTCTAACAAAGCGTTCGACAATTCTGGCATAATATATTTCATTAAATAATGACGCATTGGTAGGGAACGTGCTTCAACATATTGATAATTTTGTGTATTCAATAATGAAAGCCAATCATTCTAAAATTAAATATTTGTACAATTATTGTTATAGTCAACCAATGAATAGTTGTAAATCATTTGATGACCTTGAAGAGTGGTTGAATTTCTAAATGTTAACAACATACTAAATAGTTTGAATTAATGGTTTTGATTGAATTAAGATAGAGAAATACTTAAAATTGTTAACCATAATTCATATATCTATTATCCATTTTTGCGAGTACTACTCATAACATTGTTATTAAGTAGCATACAGAAATTACTCCCCCGAGAGAATTCATGACGTGATCACAGCACTTTGAGGACTAGAAGACTTGTGAAAGAGGACAGTCAATGAACTGCTAGTTTTGTCAATGAAAGTCTGAAGAATAGTCTACACATTTTGCCAGTAAATCATTCACTACACCAAGAATCACTACTAAATTTTATATTTCCACCCTAATTATTTTCAGTGTTTAAGATCTTTTCAGAATGCATCTTAATTGAAGCAGTTTGAGTGTATATTTTTTGTTTAACAGTTAGATATCCTAATAAACCAAAATAATGGGTATAGAAAAGCTATGAAGATGTAGTCATCATCAACCAATATAGCCTCGTGTGCTTTTATGGATATGAGGGCGGATTTTACTTCCCGGCTGCCCACACTGTGAAAGTGTGTGCACTACATAAAGATGTAGTGCATGTACACTGATAGGTTGAGTACACATGACATTTCTTAACTTTTAGACAAACTAATCAACCTTTCCTATCCAATCTCTTACTATTCGCACGTCAAACGATCTTTTCACTTATTCACTCATAACTTGATTGTTATAATTTGAGTGCATGTGTATATTAATTACTTCGCTTATTACATGTCTAACTTATTTTTTTCTAACCATAAATAGTTTTTCATACTACACCGGATGGAGTTGACTCACTCGTCTTCTCCAGGTGGCTTCGCTTTGTTTTAATTTTTTTTATCTCAAAGTTGGTAAATATTTAGCTTTCACTATGTTGGTATGATTATCTATAGATTTTTACATATGGTTCAAATCAACCAATTTCAGACTATCATAAGAAAGCTGAAAGCACTTGATTGGCACCTGAACCAGTGATAGGGAGTGAAGTAGTCGAGCGTGTCGACCGCTTTAATTATCTCAGGAGTCGCATTATTGCTGACGGCCTGGTGACTGACGAAATCCCAGCACCGATACAGAAGGCTCGATTGACTTATGCCAATCTACGTCATTTATGAAGTAGGCGAGATATCCATTTGGTGACTAAAGGACGAGTGTACGACGCAGCAATTCTCTGCGTTCTCCTATATGGATGCGAAACATGGACAGTCAGGGTAGAAGATATTCGTAGGTTACTAGTATTCGATCATTGATGTTTAAGAAGCATTGCTCGTATATCGTGGGACAACCGAGTAAGCAGTGCTGTCGTTAGGAAACAAGTACTAGGTAAGGATAGCAGATCAATGAACGAAGTATTGAAACTTCATCAATTGAGGTGGTTGGGAGATGTGTTAGGAATGCCCGACCACTGACTGCCACGATGAGCTTTGTTCTGTAGTGTAGGAGTAGGTTGGAAGAAGGTTAGGGTCGGCCAGACCAAAACATTGCAGAAATCCATAAAGTCACTGACAAGTGAACTGAGTTATGTTGGTAGATGTAGGCTAACTGGTTGGGGTTCGCGAGACGATAGTAACCGATGGTTAGAGACCTTGAACGACATGGCTCAAAATGGTTTGCAATGGTGCAAGCGCATCCATTCTTTGTGTTCTCTCAAATCCCAATCTTTAGGTTCGTTGACACCTCTACCTTTGTCTTTCTAAAGTTATCTCACTGAATTATATTTCTTGAATAATATTTTGGAACCCTAATCCTCTCTGTCATCAGTAGTAATTGTACTTCATACGTGAGTAAATCTGTTCATGTTGCCAAAGCACATTAGCACAGAGACACAATTGTCAATTCAAATCACATAGTGCTAGAGATAGTAGGAGTACTACTATAGGGATTGTTGAGCTTCATTTAAAATCATGAATCTGTCATGTGCTCGATAATGACCAGCTTCAAGAGGAAGTATTCGGAGTTCTAGTGAGAAGCCAAGACCAGTGTAGTTTGACCGTGTCGCATGTTCGACACGACCTTATGTTAAAAATTTTGGTCAAATGAATTGATTTAGTATAAACAAAAACACTTTTTCATAACATTTGACAAACCCAATCCTTTTCATTTTTTTCCAACAAGGCTATTTCTTCTTTCTTTTGTTTTTCTAACTTATCTTTAGCTATTTTTAATTTTTCCCGTTCAAATTCTTCTAAAACTCTGATTGCTTCTTTTTGAGCTTCATATTCATTTTGTTTTAATCGATAAATTTCAATGGAAGGTAATTTTGGCGCTTCACTGTATCCAATAGCTTTAAGTATTTTTTTTAAACATGCTTCTTGTGGACCATTTTTTGTAATAAGCTAAAATGAACAAATCAGTAAATTTACTACTTTTGAAATGATTTTTAACACCTGACGACGGTCAAATGAAATGCATATCAATATAGTTATAAAACAAGTATTTTTTTACCAATGTTGTTTGAAAACTCATTGAAACATTGATCACAGTTGATTACTATTTTAGATATGATCTACTTTAAGGAAAAAATGAGTTTCGAACTAATCAGAAATAAAATTTAAAGTTGTGTAAGTGCTCTGTATTTCAAGTCAAAAACTATTCTATTAAGAATAATGTGAATTTTCATTTCCTTATTTCCTAACATTATGTTCAGGATAATTTGAAACCAAAACTAATGTTTACCAATGAGTATAGCATTTTTCAGTAATATATTTTAATATAAATGTATTGAATGACCGTTTCGTCTTTGTATGGTTCTAATCCACAGTGCACAATTTATGTTAGCACAAGGGGTAGTCGAACCTATAACCTTCTGTCGCTCAAGTGAACGATGAGCCTTCAAATCATTGAATCGGTGACAGTGTCTAACTTCGACCTGTATATGATGTTTCAGAACCATTATTTGTTTACTTCAGTGGATAACTGTCCCATACGCGGCATAGTTGAATTTCACTGGTTGTAGATGCTTACTAGAACTGCGAGAATTCGTTCACGAAACTAATCACCAGTGGGCAGATAATGATTGTTAGTATAGGGTAGCGAAGTTTGCTAAGTTTCATTCAAATCATGAACCGATACGTACTGTTGATGAATTCCGCACTGACATGAAACGGCTATCCAGGGCTTTCAGTTTTCTAATTAGTGTTCAACATGAATCCATTCGTGATTCAAATGCAACTCAAGATCTCGGCAAACTGATTCATTTGTCTTTGAAATATCGTATTCTGTTTATTGATTCGTATATTTACAATATAAATATATTTTTGGTTGAAATTGTAGATAGTTCAATGGTTAGACCACTGTTAAGAACCTAGAAGTAATAAATGTTTGTTTCATCCTTGAATGAGACTCCCGAACAGTGTGCAACAGAACCACAAAAATTGGGTTCGTCTAACATTGGTTGGTTCGTAACTTCAATGAAACTAAACAATCTTTACAACCCTAGACCTGACAAGTTGCAAATCGTAAATATTTCCAAGTTGCTTCTAGAAACTCATCCATCTGAATCCGCATTTGGCTTTAATAACCAAAGTCACACAAGCGAGGAAACTGTAGGGGAGATTTATTTCACGAAATACTCAAACGTTCTTGATGAATATTGAAGTCATTGTGCAGGCCACTAAACGTTGTATGAAATGCCTCCCAGACATACCAACAAAAGTCAGTTCGTATTAGTGTATGCAACTTATAATGTAATATTGGGATGAGTCATTTGTAGTGTATGTAGTTTATGTTGAGCCCATGTTATGCTCGTCACTTGATATACTTGAAACTATTACGGGTCCACCTTAATCGATAAACGAGGACGAGACAATGAGCCAGCGTCCGGGTAGGCTACTCTGATCCGTTGACCCAAAGGAGCTAACCAAGAAGTCTTGATATAGCGTAGAAAGTGCATTATAAAAACACCCATCAAACAATGAATTCAAGCACACGAATTGTGTTTATTTATACACCATAGAGATGTCCTTGGGACAGTCACAAAAATAGCACACTAAAATAATACAGTAACCAATCACAGCCAAGGCTTTTCCTGGTGAGAAATGTGATCCCAAGGTCAACTGATCAGTCCATGAATAAAATCCAAAATAAAGATATTTACTAAGCGAGTTCTGGGGATCTAACATCTCCAGCAGCCCATAGGGTTTGTCTCCGTCTCCGGACTATTTAATCAATCTATCTTTCTCCAGTTATATTATTCACTCGTATTTTGACCTTGTCACAATCATTCGTTCATACCTTAGTTGTCTTTATTTAAATATGTGTGCATTGACTGCTTCGTTTATCGCATGTCTGGCTTAATTTTCTCTGACTACAAAAGCTTAGTCATGACTTGTTATTACATTGCATTGTCTCGTTTGTCATCGTCACTTTACTTCGTTTTGCTTTTAAAAAGTTGATATCCTTATGTCTGTCTCTGCATGGACGATTGCCTGAAATAAACTCAATCAACAGAATCCGTATGTAGTTTCTAAATTGCCACCGTCACATAAATGGGGTTTACCCTGAGTATGATATACACAGAAACTGTAGAGGAGATTTATTTCACGACATGCCCAAACGTTCTTACTGAATATTGGATTCAGTCTGATGGCCACTAAACATTGTATGAAATACCTGATATTTATTGAATTAGTTTTATAAGAACAACTAAACAGTTTTTTACTTACAGGACTAAAATCCTTATCCATATTAATCATAATAGAATGAATTTCTCTTAAATCAAAATAAGTTAAAACATTTTCTTCCATTTCATCTGGTACTTCAGGTATCGGTGGAATATGTGCTAGTCGTAGTTCGTCGTCGTCCAATTCGCCCAGTTCTGTGATTGATTGTGGTAGTTGAGTTTCAGTGATTCCCACTTCGTCTTCTTCTTCTTTTCGAGTTTGTCCATCATCAATGTTGTTTGCTTGTTGAGCATCTTTTGTCATGATTACGTCCATTTCATTGCCGGTTTGTTCATTATTGTCTGATTGATCAAGTTGATTTGGTTGATTACTGTTATCTTCTTCTCGTTGATTCGAACTTTCTATCGGTGGTAATGAAGTGGATTTTCGCTCTTCATCATCAGTTTGATGTATGTTTGGTTTTTCTGGTTGAGTTTTTCCTTGAACTAGTAGTTTTTGATAATAGAAAAAAAAGTTATGATTAAGGTTTTGGTGAAGACAAAGATATGTACATTACAGGGATTGTGAAGATTAGTAAGTTACACATTTTTGAAACCATGAATCGATCAATGTTAGACCACCAATTAGAAACCTGGAAGCACTGGACCACGGCCGTTTCGACCTGGTGTGGGGCTCCTCAGCAGTGCGCTGCCACGACTCCTGCACCCCGCAGGATTCGAACCCAGGACCCTCGGTATTGTGCACGAACACCCTAACCGTTAGACCACTGAGCCGGTATCTAACAGTGTTAATGTCTAACTTGATCAAATTCACGGAGTTGCGCAACCTCATACACATTCCTCGGTAGACACTGCCTACACCCGAACAGGTTGAACTTCACTGGTCACGTCTTCCCACGAGAACTCGGAGAAGATTCCTCATGAAGCTAGTCACTAGTAGCACAGGTAATTTTCATTACAGAGGTTGTGAAGATTGGTAAGTTACACAGTTTTGAAACCATGAATCGATCAATGTTAGGCCACCATAGAAACCTGAAAGCATCCACGACTCCTGCATCCCGCAGGATCCGAACCCAGGACCTTCGCTATTGTGCGCGAACGCCCTAACCGTTAGACCACTGAGCCGTGGGTGCGCACTGCTGAGGAGTCCCATACCAGGAAGAAACGGCCGTCCAGTGCTTCCAGGTTTCTAATGGTGGTCTGAAATTGATCGATTCATGGTTTCGAAAATGTGTAAAGATATGTACATCAAGATAGTTAATTCTAGATAATACCTATCTGATTGGACAGAACTAGAAAGAAAGGCCTAAGAAAGAGTAGGTTGGAGAATGCCAGTTGGCGGCCTATATTACATTGGGGGGTTAACAGGCCTAAGTAAGTAAGTTATAATCTAAAATCTATGAAATGCTACCTGTTACGCTCGTCAATTGATATGCTTGAAACTACAACGAGTTTACCTTGGTCGATAAACAAGAATGAGACAATAAACCAGTGACACGATAGGTTACTCTGATCCGTTTCCCCAAAATTAACTGAAGAAGAAGTCTTGATATGGTGTAGAAAGTGTGTTCTACAAGTGCTCAGAAAATATAATGATCTCGGGCAAACAAATCGCGTTCATTTATACTTCATCGATAGGTCCTTGAGAGAGCCACAAAACTAGGGTACCAAAATTACACATTAACTGATGACATTCAAAGATTTTCCTGGTGGGAAATGTAATCTCAAGGTCAACTGATCAGGCCATGAATAAAATCCAAAATTCGGATCTTTATCAAGTTAGTTTTGGTGATCTAACGATCACTGATAATCATCAGTATAGGATTGTGGAGATTAGTGAATTTTAACTGAAATCGTACAACTGTTCAATGAAATTCCAAAATCTTCACAATTCTATACTCATAATTATCATGTGCTCATTAGCGACGAAGCGGAAAGCGAGAGGTTTTACGGAATTCTTGTAAGAAGCCAAGACCAATGGAGTTCGATTGTGTCGTGTGTGAGACAGTGACCTATGGAAGAAGGTGGGCGATGAATGGGAAATATCTTAGATTGGTTGGAGTTACACATTAACAGTGTTGGATACCCTATGCGAAATTGAAATTCCTGGATCTGATCCTCTTGTGAGAAGTCGTACGTGGGCACTGGTGATGACTCCAGTGCTACTAGGTTTGTATTAGTGATCGAATAGTGATCAGTTCATGATTTCCATTAAACTGATCAATGATGAATCTTTCACGTAAAATTCACGAATAATTCAATTACACTGTTTTATATTGTTTAATTAGGATGGCTAACAGCAGAATCTAAGAAGTGATTTAGTCAAGTTAATTGGTACAAGTTAGCTAAACAAAACTGTATAGCAGTGTTGATGTTCACATTGTCATTTTAACCGGATGCTTTTGGTTTCAAATGTGTCTAGATTATAGATAATATCATGAATTGCTTGACAAACTTAACCAGTCCGTTTGCTTAGAGGACTACTACAGATGTGTTTCATCCAAAGGTCTATTCCACAAGGAGATAGAGTAACGTCAAGAAAGTCAGTCACATAATGACTAGGTTTATACGTTTTTAGTCTCATCAGGATCGTGGTACCGATATTTAACGGTGGTTTTGATTAAGGGTCTTTTAATCAACTCCCTTAGATCAATCCTGAGTATCTACTAATCCAGTTAAAGCGCCCATTGTTTGATTTCCATCCTTTCATGTTCGTAGACGACACCTCTGCCACAAGAAAGCAGTAGTAAGTAGAGCATTCCTGTCAGTGGTTGGTTATATACACGTGGTCATGTGAATGTATCTAAAATATATCTTAAATGAAGGTAATATACACAATATTCCATCACAAAATATTATTTTCCTTACGTAATGTCGCCTCACTAATAAGCATTGAACGTAAAGCCGCAGCATTTGGTGCCATTAAAGAACGATATTGTTTTAATCGTCTGGTAAATCTTTCTTGTAATGTCTCTGTTTGTTGTTGTTTTAAATTGATCATTTCTTCAAGGGGTGGTTGACTTTGATCAATATCAACTGCTGTCCCAGCTGGTTGTTGTTTGATTGTATTGGAATTTTTCAATCGATTAAACTTATCACCACCATCTATGAGGTAAGCTTTCCAATTTGGTAGCGTAACGCGCATTTGTGTAGGATTGACATTTGAACAAGCACATTGATCATTGAATCGTTGTGTAATTAAATTATTACTACCAATTAATTGTATGACATAATTTGGTATGAGTAAATTATGAGATTGTGGCAGATTATTATTCGTCTCTGAAATATCTTCATCTTCTGGATCAGCTATAGTAAAAATATGTTCAAGAGAAATATGTCAATATATATTTTTTAATAAAAACAAAACTTTTTCAGTATAGAGTTATGGAGATTATTGAATTTCATTGAAATTATGAATTGATGAATGTCGGATGACTTTTATAAGGAAACCGTGAAGTGCTGGACGGCTGTTTCGTCCGATAATGCGACTCATCAGTGTGCTCACTAGTAGCTAGTAGCTTCGTAAGGGAATTCGTGGAGTTCTAGTGAAAGTCGTGAACAGTAGAACTCACTCCTGTTGGGTGTAGGTAGTTACCTAATAAAAACAATGCGTGAGGTTGTGTAATACTTCGGATTGATTGAATTTAAAACATTAACACCGGCGAATGGCAGCTCAGTGGTCTAGAGTTTAAAGGTACACGCGCGAGACCAAAGTTCATGGGTTCTATTCTCCTATGCAGGCGCAATGGATGCATACTGCTAATTCATCCAGCCCTTTGATGAAACGGCCGTCCAATAATTTCAGGTTCCTAATGAGGGTCAAACATTGATCGACTCCAGTCAGTCAGTCAGTCAGTTACAACTTAGAGCTTTGTGAGCACGTACATCAGTTCAAGTTGCCATACCATATCATCACAGAGACGCAATTTTCAATTCAAATCCCACAGTAGTAGAGATAGTAGAAAAATAAAAAGTAAACAAAACGATTAGTGGTTGAATATATCAAACGTGAGGTATACCCTGGAGGAATCAGTTAAAAAAAGAGCGAAGAACGATCATGAGGAGTTCAGGAGATTAGGATTTAAGAGAACACACAGAATGGATGAACGTGCGCCATTGCAAACAATTTTGATTGATTGATGATTTCAAATGTGTAAAAACACAAATCTCAAAAGCTCTAACTGAAAATAGAAAGATTATACATATTTGAATGGGACATACACTGAGGAAAGCATCCAACTGCGTCACAAGACAAGCCATCACCTGGAATCTTCAAGGGTCGACGGAAAAGAGGAAGACCAAAGAACACATTGCGA
>CALYCR020000509.1:0-13581 GCA_944470395.2 Schistosoma turkestanicum
GTGTGCCGGCTTAATGCGTGTTCTTACGTTTCGTAATAAGCCCGTTCAGACTACCTTATCCAAATGACGTCTGATGGTTAATAAATCAGAAGATGAACTCCAAGTATCGTATACGTTTATTGAAGCACACCACAATTAATAACAGCAGACCACAGACAGACCGGGCAGACAGACTAGCGAGCGAATATGCGAATGTGCGAATGTGCGAATGTGCGAATAGGAGAAGGCTAGTGAGCCAACTCTTTGGATTACAATGCGAGCGAATGAATGAAGCGAATAGGAGAAGGCTAGTGAGCCAACTCTTTGGATTACAATGCAAGCGAATGAACGAAGCGACGTGGAGAAGGCTGTTGAGCCAACTCCAAGAGATAGAGTATGACTAAGAATATATAGTCAGACCAAGAATAAGACAGACATATGACAAGCGAAATAGGTGTGCACACACATGAATAAAAGCGACGAATGATTGACAAGGTCAAAAGCAAGCGATACAAATCATGTGAGTTCATGGGAAAATTACGAGATTAACATTAAAGCGAAAAGGATGAGTAATGTGCGTAAGCGTAAGCAATGCTCAGTCGTATAAGCTCATACAAAGCAGATAATAAAAAATAACAATGGTACATACAAGTTGTTGCTAAGCGAATGGCTTGGTTAAATAAATTAATCGAAAGGGATTAACCAAGTTAGATGTGAGAGAACTGAAATATATGTGGAGGCACTACACAATCATAGCTGTGAATAGGGGAAATTGTGCATAATAAACAGTCAACTAAATAGGAACAATAAATACTTGCATTAGTTACCTTTGAATTAATTGAAAAGATGCTCCACATGGTGTATAGAAAGATTTGTGTGGAATAACGTGTAACGATAACCTGGAAATAGGACGTGTGATCCAAGTCAGTGTGAGAACTACAGAGGTATCACACTACCAAGAAGCATTTCCAACATGATACTGGTTAACCGGATGAAAGATTCAGTAGACAATAAACCTCGAGATCAACGGGCTGAATTCCATAAGGATAGATCAGCTACCAACCAAATCACGACATCATGGATCGTTGTGGAACAATGGATTGAATGCGACTCAACATACTACATCAACTTCTATAACAGTAAGAAGTCATTTGAAGCGTTGATAGGAGAGTATTTTGGAAGCTTCTTCGTGACTACCCTATGCATGATACACCGACTGATTCATGATTGCAGTGTGTGAAAACAATGATCTCCATAATTCAAATTGGAGAATAATAACGAATAAGTAAAACTGGAGATGAGATGTGAGGACACAGTTGATTGTGGAAGTCTGGTCAGCGGTCGATGGTGTACTGGGAGTAACAGACGTTGGTAAGCATGTAATATCACAAATCCAAATCAGAAGTGAATTTGTGAAATGATAAAATGTATTAGCGATGCTATAATTAAAGGATCCTACAATCACACGTTAATTTTCATTTGATTGCACATGTATACTCCGTTAACGTACAGGCTGATCTATAATTGTGAGGCAAGAGAGCATCCTTGTCTGCAGTCAGGTGTTCAACATTACTGTATTCACATATCTTGCTGCATGGCAGCTACAAAAATTTTCAAACCGTCAGCGAACTCGACAGATACCAGGAGTATTACAAGATTGCGCATGGGTTAAAATTTTATTATCTTAAAAAGAACAATCAATTTGCAAATGCTAACTGATCATAGATATTCGTGTTGCTATATTATTCAGTTATCAAATTGCACACGATCGGATACAGCATTTTGAATTCCACTTGAAGACACGACTAAAACGCGGGACACCTCACTCACACATTATACTACTTATTTACGTTATCAGCGACAGTCAGAATCAATCATAATTCTAGATCAGTAAACACCACTCATTAGTTCGTTTGGAAATGGAAATGTTCGAACGGCCGACAACTGTGAATTATTCATGATTTGTGAATATTCCACTCTACAACGATGTATGGTTCCTTACCGATCATCAACATCACATATTTATAGGTTGTGACATTTCTCAAGAACATTCATCAGTGAACTTCAACAACCACATTGAACTTGTATGTGTTTGAGTGAGAATAGTTTATTTAAATATTTGTTTAATTTATGTTCAAACTGAACACTTGTTAGTAGGTGAACTTCTCATTTGTAATGTCGATCACAGTAATTGGATTGTCGGATTAAAGTATCCATCACTGATGTGTATGCTGTGAGTAATGTTTTAAACCGGATTGTTACCTTCGATCTGCTGTGTCAATCAGTGTGTGACTGTAATGATTCACACTTTGGATCTATGGATAGTTGTTCTGCACAAAGTTGTTAACTGAGATCAATTTTAGTAGAGATCAGCATGAAAATGGAAGTGTTCAGGAGATCAGAGGACAGAGATCGAATGAGAATCACGACATCCAGCCTATGCTTTACGAACGGTCACTAAGCCAATTATTGAGTAATGGAATTCCTAAAAACGACGGATCACATTAGCACTACACACAGTGAACAATTAATGAAGTGTTTATCGACTTTAGCAAACTGTCCTAGAGTTTCTCGAATTCGCATGTCCAATATAACATTGTGCATACCTTTACTTTACTGAACATATACTAATCTTCATAGAAAATCACTTACATACTTTCCAACTTCTGTTTTCTTTAACAAGTAATCAAGTTGCAGATAAGATAGAACGATGAGATATTTAACAAACTGGTGTCTACGCTTCCAGTTACTCGGCTCATCTGATCTTACTATACAAAAATACACAATAAATAATCCTGTAAATCAGCTGTCACTCAATAACAATCCGATTCATTTTTTTTCTTGTCAAATAGACTTAGAATAAAATAACTTTAAAACCTAACTTCATCTAATGTAAACATGGAAACAGATTTGATTTGTATGCTGGTAGCCAGAGTAGTTGAAATCTTAATTCTTTCAGTTTTTTAGTAAATAAACCATGTGTAGTGATTCCAAAAATTATAAATTACAGTTTACCTTACAACTGGTTAGCCTTGCATTATCATGTGCATTGTATGACGTGAACAAACGGTCGAATGACTTCATCACTCACTTCTAGAACAACACACAAACTGACCTCTCTGAATATTTAGTACCGCATTCAATGAGAGCATCTGGTAAACTACAAAACTGAAGTCCAATGTGTGTGTGTGTGTACCCGGGTATGCACAATCATTGATCAATTATTGATTATCATGTCTTATTTTTTTCATCAGTACTTTCCACTGCAATGCTATAGCTACATCAAAAAAGTGGTATCTACAGAGCAAATCCGTATTCATAATGTCAGATGATTGAGCATTGCATTTAATTGATGAGAGTATCATTTCAGTTGACTGGTTACACTTGATCACATTACAATTTTGATCCTGATTGACTTAGTTGAACGTCGTTTAGAATGCCACTCATGAACGGGTGAGTTCATTTACATTTGATGTCGTTATTCTCTGCCTTCAACTTGTTTTTTGTGCATTGCAAACAGACAGTATGATCATCGTTTAGAATGTCACTTTGGCATTAGTTTTTCTTATACTCTTCGCAAATCTTATTTTTTGTGAATTTTATACTACTTATTTCTATTCAGTAAACAGTTTTACATCCAATAATTTCTAGGTGAGTGATATGTTGTTGTGTGAAATGAACAATTTAGTTTACATTAATTTGAACAGTCAACATTGAGTTCCCTCAAAAAACTTGCCAAGTTTTCAAAGAAACCGCATGCTCGGTCATATTCATTTAAGTGTTCAAATGTGGTGTCACATTGAGAGAAAGACAAAACTGTTATTCGAAACTGATCAACAGAATTAATTAGACAAATAAGCGACATCAGTCGAATTACCAAATGCACCTGTTCATTATCAATAATGATGAGTAGTAGTAGTAGTTCATATGGATATGATCAGTTACGAGTATAAACTTTAATGACTAACTGTCAGGTGTTTTGTAACATGAATTGAATATGATTTTGTAGGTGGGATTATAACATTCTCCTTTGAAACCTAACTTTACATCTTTGTTGATAAAAAAATCATTTCCATATTCTGTGTACAAATTTGAACCTGAAGAATGAATACAGAGAGTTGATGATTGTTCCTGAAACATTTTGCAAAATACACTAGTTACTTCATCTAGGGAAGATGAAAATGAAGGATCTAACTCGCATGAGGAGAATCAGCTCAAATGCCCTTCATTATCTTACACAAACACAAGCGACTACACTATCATCTTGTTTAGGCATCTCAATGAAAAACAAATATTCATATCTCCCATGAAAATCAACTGACGAAATCCCGAATTCCAGAAATTAATTATTAGTCCTCAGTCTGATAAGAAATATATTTTTCACAAGTGGAATATTATCTTTTGCTGATGCTTCCCAAACTTGGGTGGAATCATTGAATTTTTCAATGGTAGGTGGAACGAAATCAACGTGTGTGTCTGTGTGTACGACATCGGTGATCGTTGTGTTTATGCGTATGGTCCATTGTAGAGTTCACCAACGTACTCTAACCACCAATTTCTCTGTTCTTGTATAATGGTGGTCAGTTTTACTTTCTTACTTATGAGTGAAGCCGTATGTCGCTGAAGAAGTAAATAAGTAGTATAAATAGTGTGTTAGGTGTGCCAAATTTTGATGTATCTTCAAATCTAGTTTGCAATGCTATGATGATTTTGGCGGCAATTTGGTAGTTGACTTGGAAAAGCATAAAGATATTTATAGTCATTGTACATTTGCAAAATGATGCTTCGTGATAATGTAGAAAATTAAAGTAGACACCATAAACGACGTTATTTACATGTTAAGAACAGTTGTAGAAGTTTAGATATAATTTTTGTAGCTGCAAAGCAGCTTGATTTGAATAAAAGTAATGTATGACGGCTCTGCCTTGCTATATTCGAGTGACATTAATTTTACTCAGAACTAGTTCATGAACACTGAATATTTGAATTTTATGTAGAAGTTGAGAATATTTATTCATACACTTTACCTACTTAGAGGTATCTGATGGCATACAAATATGATTGTTCTATGCAAATATACTGTTATTTAGGTCGAGAAATTGTTAATTGATTCATGCTCTTATCTAAACCAATGGACTGCTTCGAACAATATGTAAACTTATAATCTATATTCATGAATTAGAAAGGAAGGAGACTTGAAATTTAGAACTCATTCTGTATCGATGTCTTCACTGTCTCGCTCACTTTCACTCTTTCACTTCTCACATTCCATTTGTATGTTTGTGTGCGTGTTTCGTTGCGTGCTGGAATTAGTTTGTGGTTAGCTCCACCGGATATTGCATTCAGCACTCTCAGTACAGCCTGTGTAGCTGTTTTCACAGGTGCGGTTGAATTGTTATGCATTCATGAAGGAGCACATCATCGATGAATGTTGCTTTGTTTAAGAATATTCACTGTAACGAGGTGGCATGAAATGTTGTTTCAACAAATTTTCCCGGTCGATGTGTTAGAATGTCACCGGAATTTGTTGCGCTCAAACAAAAACTTGAGGAACCTTTTCATCAGGGAATAATCGATGCAACAGTCAAAAGAATCTCATTTTAATTGGAAACACAATAGACGCTAATAGTATATGCAAATAAATTTTTCATATCACACAACAATCCAATTTGATTGGTGATACATGACACACATTGAAATTATTAAACATAAAACAGTTTACTGAATGTTAATTAATAAGCAGTATAAGCAATGGACAAGAAACAATTTGTGGGTAGAGAATATCGACAACAAATGTAAACGAACTTAACAATTTGTGTCATTCTAAAGAATGAACACAAGGTCAGTTTGCATTAAAACTGTCATGTGATCAAGTGTAACCAGGTATCCATGTCTGATACATGATCTATTGTATTTAGTCGATATTTGCGAAGTATTTAATATTAATTAGGTGGAAATTTTGTCATTCGCTTTCAGTTAAGTCGACGAGTTAGTTTACTTAAGATGCACAATCATATTTACAAATCATTTCGTTTTCTAAAATAGTAGTTCATAGTAAAAATGATTGAGGTGAAGTAATAATAGAAATAACTAGATCGATCGATCATATCTGCATCAAAAGGACCATGAAATAAGTGAGAACAATTAGAGAAGCAACCACAGAGAATATTCACATTCAGTGAAATTGAATTTTGTAAGAAATTGATGTACAGTGTTGAAACTTCCCTAGAATTATTGATTTTTATGTGAAGAACGAGAGAGAGAGAGAGAGGGAATGGAAAAGGAGATGAATGGTGGGATAGAGGAAAATCTTGTCAGCTCATGGTTATTATATTTACCTCGCAAACAGACTTCCTGTTCACTAGGTTCTTCAAAAGACAAAATACAAATTGACCAGTGAAGATAATCTTCACCACATTCTCTATCAGGTGTACGAGTAGAAGCCTAACAAAAGGTTTCTTGAAGTTAAAGAATATCATGTGAAACGGTATTCTTTCATCCCAGTAGGTTGTCCAGCTGCTCCATTCTATTAGGGGATTGGATCTGTACTTCCAGTGAATCCATTAACAGGCCACATACCGTTGAAATAAATGATCTGACACACTAATTCAGGATTATTGGGAGTATATTTTAAAACTACTGGTGACTATCCTTTATTCAGGAGTTATATTTTTCTCAGTATTACCCGATTTTCCAATGTAATAATCTCAGTTTCGAGCCTGTGTCGTATTCTGTCACCTCAAGTACTTGTCAGACAATCTACCAATCTGCCTACGTAAGCAACCAGTGACAATTTCGCTTTGCTAACACAACAATAAAAATATGGAATATTGAAAGTAGGTGGTTTATTTCAAAAGTCATGTGGACTTGTGAGAAAAATTATCGGAAGATATACAAACAGTATGTCCAGTTAACAAAATGACAACCGAATGAGAAACTGATAACAAACGACCATGTGATCAGTCGAGAAGATAACAGTGGATACCGAAATGAAGATACCAATATTTCGAGTTGACAGTAGACTAAAAACCTATTCATACTTACCCGAATAAAAACAGGGTAGATACAGGTGTTATGAAGTATGTACTCTCACAATTTCAAATCAGAAGTAAAATGGTGTTATGATAAAACGTATTAGCAATACTTGCAGAAAAAATCCATTCCATGAACACGGATAAATATCAGGCTGATTGCTTCTACAGACTACATTGATCATTTCAGCCTAACTGATTTCAGTTAGAGAGAGATTTGAGTTAGCACCACCGATCCAATCAATCGATCACTGATAATTCATTTACTTACTAAGCTGCTCGACAGCTACGAAAAATATTACTTATATCGCTGAGAACGCATATAAGTAGTATGATGAGTGAGTATATTGTGTCAACTCTTGTCGTGTCTTCAATTCCAGTTAGAAATGCTATGATGTTTTTGATTGCAATTTGATAGTTGATTTGGAAAACAATATTGATATCGACTGTGAATGTATATTTGCAAATTGATTATTCCTATTAACGTAGTTATTTTTTCATGTGGACCGTTATCGTCAGCTACTCGTTTGTCCAAAGTAAGACAACTGTCCAATTTTTGTGGCTGCTAAGCAGCTCTATGTTAAAACAAGGTTCTTCCGCTTGGCTAAGAACAGGTGGAGATTCTCATCCAGCCAACATTTAAGAGACCCCAGTTTCACGCGCATTGTGTCTGCAAACTACCGTCCACGGACGATTTCGATATAGAGTCCACGTCAAATATTGGTATCTTCTTTTTGGTGTCCACTGTCATTTTATGGGCTCTTTACGCAGTCGTGTATCTGTTTCGCATACGGTTGTCCTTTTGTTTACCTGGATATTCTATTAGTGAGTATATTTTATTGATGACATTCGGACACAAACATGTATACATATAAGAAGACAAGTATTGTAATTCACTTTGCATTGTTTGTAGAGATTTATTCAAATATTGAAATCGACGTTAGCCACACTTGAAGATCACACTGTCATGTGCTAAATAATAAAGACTTATGATGAGCAGAAGATTTTTTGTAGTTATCTGGAATCATACTGAATGTTTGTTGGCGCTAGTCTTAATTGAAGTGTTTTAACAAACGTCGATATTCATTCTAATACAATATGTAGATATTTCATGACTTATACCAAAACACAGAATTGAATTTGATGTAAATGAAATTAAGATTCAGTATATGATTCAGGTGTATTTTACTGACAAACCATTTAGATTGAACATATTGATCATTGGTTTCTGTGCACAATTGAAAAGTCGATAATGGATAGTCTGTATTTGAACAAGAGCTAAGTTGAATCTACCATTGTTGATGAATTATTGAAGGCAGCTTTAATGGTCATTGATATTCAAATTCAAACTCCAAACTGATTATTCTAACACATCAAATCGGAAATCATAATCGTTTCTCTAACTTACAACCATAAATCATAATCTCAACACCTGAATTGAAATGCTAATCCTAACCTCAACCTCCTTGGAGAGGTTTCTCGTAATGAGCTGTTCATTTATATAACATTTATATCACATACATTCGGATCAGTCAAAAGTTGACCTTCCTTTCACAAAGACATCCTTCTGAATACGCAGTTTACTTTTATTCTGTTCTTAATTATCAATCTTGCTGTTCAACTGGTACTACTCGATATATGTGTGTATTTATTGTTCCCTTTCTAATTGACTACTATTTTCTGGTTTTGTACAAATTGTACTAAAAGTTATGCTGTGTAAACAGGTCGTGATTTTTGGTAGTATACATGTTCATCTGTTTTGACTAGAACTGTGCTGAAACTCTCTCTCTAAATGACAACTTACGAACTTATTGAAGAAATTCATATGTAAGCATAATATCAAATCAAACGAAAAATTCCAGATTGTTACAAGACATAATAATAAATAACGGAGAAACGTCTATTCTGAAGATGATCTTATGAAATAAAAGAACATTGACTAAATAATGTGCTCCAGTCTTATTAGCTATTCGAGTAAAATCACAATGAAAGTCATCATTCATTGTTCCATATATCTTAATATCAACATTTCAGAGTCACTGACTGAATGCGTTTGATTTTTCACTCCGTCAGTGAATACCAGCTTCTTGAAGATAACAGTTACGCCTTGTTAATGATTGCTGACTAACATGATCGTGATCGACTCACGATGCCAATGTAACACGACGATCTCCATAAGTCTCTAATTGTGTCATAGAATTAATGAAAATTACTTGAATTAATCCTGATCGATTCATGCTCTAATGATGACAATATTTCCTACTAATTCTGTTCACAATAGAAACACCAATTAATGTTACATTTTAAATAGTCAGCTTATAATTAAATCGCACCATGTTGAGGCGGATTGGATTATTACTGAATCATGCAATTCTCTTCTGTCATGTCATGACAAGTTTAAATTTCGATTTCTATGTTTTTATAAATTTATATTATGTAGTGAATGCGAAAGAGAATGCTTGAGTGAATGGAATAAAATACAATGAGACTATTCTCTCCCGCCCCCAATGAATAATCAGCATAGTCACATTTTTTTTACATGGATTCATTGAATTGTTTCATTGACTGGACTCTTTTACATGATCATAATGGTGGTATACTTTGATTTGACTGATGAATCGATTTTTATCACACAGTTTAATATTCTCATAAATTATACCTAATTATTGAATAACCCTTTTATTTATGGTTGCATCACAAATGACCCAATGATGTACACATTGAGATTTGCTATTTATAGGGAGATGAGACCTTTTAATTGATTGATTTATCTAATCGTGTGAAACTATCGTAAACCAGAACGACCAGTGAAAATCAAGGAAGGCAAAGTAATCAGCAACACTGAACAACAGCGAAATGGGTGGGTAGAGCACTTTCAGGAACTATTGAATCGACCAGCTACACTGAACACACCCAACATCGAAGCAGTATCTACGGATCTCCCAATTAATATTGGTGCACCTACGATTGAGGAGATCAGTATGGCCATCAGACAAATCAAGAGCAGCAAAGCAGCAGGACCAGACAACATTCCAGCAGAGGCAATGAAAGCAGATGTAGAAGCAACTGCGAAAATATTTCACATTCTCTTCAAGAAGATTTGGGATGAGGAACAAGTACTAAAAGATTGGAAAGAATGGTTACCTGATTGAAATACCGAAGAAAAGCGATTTGAGCAAGTGTGAGGACTACAGAGGCATCACTTTTCTTTCGATTTTGGGCAAAGAATTGAACAGGGTGTTGTTAAACGGAACAAAGGACTTCGCAGATGCTCAACTTCAAGATCAACGAACTGGATTTCGTAAGGATTGAACAAATTACAATACAACCGATTGTTGTGCAACAATTAATTGAATGGAACTCACCGCTCACTCTCTACATCAACTTCATTGACTATGAGAACGCAATCGATAAAGTGGAGAGGGCAACATTGGAGAGGCTTCTCCGACACTATGGAGTCTCCGAGAATTTAGTTAAGAACATATGGAATTTTTATGATGTAATTAACTGAAAAATCGTACAAGGAGGTCAGCTGACGCACTGGTTCCAGGTGAAGACTAGTTTCAGTCAAGGTTGCTTATTCTCAACCTTTCTCTTTCTCCTGATAATCGACTGGATTATGAAGACATCAACATCTGGAGGGAAGCACGGTATACAATTCACAGCTCGGATGCAGCTGGACGATCTAGAATTCGCAGATGATCTGCCTCTACTATCGCACAAGCAAAAATAAATGCAAGTGTAGCAACAGCCTCTGCAGCAGCAGGTCTCAACATACATAAAGTGAAAAGCAAGATTCTACGATGCAACACAACAAGCGCAATCCAAATCACTCTTGATGCAGGAAGTTAACACCTTTACACACCTGGCTAGCATTATCGACAACCATGGTTGATCCGATGCAGATGTGAGGGCCGCATTTTTACATTTGGAAAATATCTGGAACTCCAAACAACCAAAACCAAAATCAGGCTTTTCAATACAAATGTCAAGGCAGTTTTACAGTATGGAGTGGAAACTTGGAGAACTACGAAAGCCGTCATCAAGAATTTATAGGTTTTATTACCAGTTGTCTGCGCAAAATACTGACACAATCAGGAACAACCTACTGTTGGAAAGAACTAATCAGATTTCGAGTGAGGAGAAAATTAGAAAGAAGCACTGGAAGAGAATAGGACACATTGTGCAGTATGCACCAAACTGAGTCGTAAGACAACCCCTCACTTGAAATCCCCAAGGTCACCGGAAGAGGGGAAAGAGTTCGAAAACAAATAATCCTATAGAACTGCAAAAATTCACATGGTGTGAACTGTTTTACATCAGCTGCATACAACCCTTAATATTTTCGGGTCAAAATTATCATAGACATTGACATATTTATCAATACGAATGTAGTTTGCAATGAATATTCATGTCATGCTGTAGCGAAGATCATGAAAATTTGTTCCACATAAGGAGAGTGTGAGAGAAAAAATTCCAAAACATTGAGATAGTAATTAAGTTCAATCATCAGTTTCATCTAAATAACGTCATATACCATCAGACAAACAGAGTAGCAGTTGGAAGTCCGTTAGATCCTGTCCTAGCAGATATTTTCATGGCTAATCTTGAAAGAACCGAGCTTAACGGGACAATCGATGAACTGATGCATTATTAGAGGTATGTTGACGATCGACAACATCCAACAAATCTGCTGAAACTTTTCACTGAAGATCATTTCATTATCCAGTTTCCTCAGCAACATGAAAACAAGTTCCACTCTCTTTGATATCACAATGAAACCGAGAATTTATGACTGCATCCAAAATTCAGTTTGTAGGAAAGATACATAGAATGAAGTCCATCTGAATTCCAAAAGGTTTGGTTCATTCAATTCCTAAATGACATTGAATAAAACCCTAATTTCACAGAACAGAATAATATGTGCCGCTGACACACTAGAAAAGGAACTAGTCACTGATAAAAAACCACTGAAGTGATATTGGACACTCGCAGAAATTTATCGACAATAATGAACTTAAGTGTACGTAGTTAATCTAGAAACGGCTTGCACTTCCAAAGGACAAAATCTAAACCACTGATTGGCCTAATGTCCTCCACGTACATTTGAGCTTATATATATATAATAATTTGGTTAAGCCTTTCTGATTACCCTTTTTTACTGAGTCGTTCGTGTATGGGTCATTGACTTTTACTATTGTCGGGTTTGTATGAACAGGACTGACTGAACATTGCACACCGCCTACGTACGTATACATGTTGATAATTTTGCATCTCGCACAACAATCTAATGTAATTGTTACCACATCATACACCTAGAAATTTCTAACGTTAAAACTGTTTACTCAATGTCAATAAGTAGTATACACCACTATTCAAACAAAGTATGATCTGGAGACAATAAATGTAAATGAAGCTAACAACTTGTAAGTGGCATTCTAAACGATGATCACACTGTCAGTTTGCATTGAAATTCTAGTGTGATCAAGTTTAACCAGATACATAATCTGTTGTATTTTGTTGATATTTGCTAAATATTCACTTTCAATTAGGTGGAAATTTGCAAAGTATCGATAGATCTTATGTTACGTAAATCTTTCTTCACATGTTAATGTGTTACAGCTGCTGTTCACGTCCTGTTGCAGTGAACTCTGTAATCAAGCTTCAGTTCAGTTGTAATTGTGATATCCGTGTATTTTATAAGCATTAGCTTGGATTCCGAGTTGAAATAGCGTTGTAAAACATTATATATTATTAATATACCTTTTCAGCATTTCGATTATCATTTCCATATCGTTGTATCAGTCCCTAACTGTCTTAATACCCTTCAAACGACTCATTGGTTTACGATTCGCTGTGAATATTCAATGTTTGAAGTTCAGTCTGACATCGAATAATCCAATATTAACTATCCAGTATCTCCAAATTGGCACAATATATCTTCCTATTTGAACCTCGTATTCGATTCGTGATAGCCAAACCAAATCAATTTGACGCATTGATAATCATGATAAAGCTACACTAAATAGAAAGGTATTCAAACTTAATCCTTACAGACAGATAGACTTGACCAAGTCGTCACATGACTCTATAGTCATTTGCGAAATGTACAAGACAACCAATCATGGGGAAGATCGCAATAGTAAATCAATGCTTCGTTTCAGTGACACTCATTCAGTGGATCAGAGATATGCGATGCAGGTGGAGTAGTCGGAACGACGGAATAACGAACAGAAATAGCGAGCAGCATAACACATCTCAGGAAAAAGTGTTGGATTTTGACGTGAAATTTGTCCATCTATATAGCTGAATAACATTTTGACATTGTATCCCAAGTTTATTCGCTAAATCGAGTGATTCGAAGCTTAGAAACCAGTTGGCTAAATAATTCGCGATTGTTTGTTAATATTCTACTCGTATACTTGGAAAAGAAAACAGAAGTTGTGAAGCATGTAATTGGTTTTCTCTTAAGATTATTACATATAGGGAAAACAAAGGTATACATACACAGTGCTATATTTGATCTTTGAATTCCAGAAGCTACTGAAAAGTACATTTAAAGGCGCTGTTT
>CALYCR020000510.1:0-13652 GCA_944470395.2 Schistosoma turkestanicum
CTGCTTCAAAAATCAATTCAAAAGAACCAGGAAAGATGTGAGAAGAAATTTCAATGCAGACTATCTTCGGCACACTGGCAGACACAACGAATTCAAGATAGATCTCTGCAATAAGTTCAAAGCATTTCTTGACCTATTAACTGAATAGGAATCTACCATGCAGAACAAATAGAAAGTGGTCAAGGAAGCAATAACTTCAACATGACATGAGGTTGTCGGCCACAAGAACCACCATCACATGCAATGAATCACTGTTTAAGATTCAAATATAGACGAACGTCAAGGCAGCAATTAATACCAGACAAACAACAGCAGAATAATCTAGGACACAAGCTGAATACACAGAATCAAACAAGCCAACGAAGAGGAGACTCAAAGCCGACAAACGTTAATATGTGAAAGATCTAGCACTGAAAGCAGATACAGCTACAAGAGAAGAGAGAATGAGATAATAGATGGTGCAACAAGGAAGCCTGATGGAAACCATCGTAACTCAGAAGGACCAGCGAGAAACAAGGAAAGCAAAGCAATCACCAATATTGAAGATCAGTGAAACTGGTAGATTGAGCACTTTGTAGTACGGCTGAATCGACTCCATATGAAATTCAAGACTGTTCTACTGTATGGGACGGAGTGTTTGGAAACTACGGAGGTCATCATCCTTAACAAACTGGTGTTTGCTCACAGCTGTCTACTCAAAATACTGTGCGTCCATCAGCCATACATCATCAGCAACCACCTCTTGTGGGAGAGTACAAACCATAGTCAATTTAGGGAAAGAAGCACAGAGATGGTAACGACATGCATTACAGAAATCGCTCAACCCTGTTACGAGGCACATACTACCCTGCAATCCTCAACGTCAAACGAAATACAATAGTTCAAGGAACACATTGAGCCAACAGTTCGAGATAGATGTAAAAATAACGAAGAACGAATCGGTAGAAATAGAAATAAGTTGCAAGGATAACATCGGTTGAAGAGTTTAGCCTGACGGCCGATGCTGTAACAGGCGCTAGAAAGCATGTACTATCAAAATTTCAAATCAGAAGTAAAATAGTGTAAGGATAAAACGTATTACTGATGCAAATGACTAAAGATCAGATCACCACACAATTATCATCAATCGATCATACACGAAATATCACTTCAATAGAGCAAGGTTGTGGAGTGTTTGTGGTGTAAGAGTGGGCTGAATTAGCAGCGTCGTCTACATTGCGCTGACACACATTAGCTTCTTTGTCAAATCAAGCTGCTCTGCAGCTACAAAAATATTATCAGAACACTTATTGTACACCAGCCTTGAAGACGGCGATTATGGCGTCTGTTCTGAATCACTACATTATCACTAAATATCTATTTGCAAATATGAAATGAATATAATTTTCTTGATTCTCTTCCGAGTCAACTATCAAATTACAACCTAAATCATTATAGCATTTTGAACTAGATTTAAAGATACATCAAAATTTGACACACCAAACTCACTATTTATACTACTTATTTGCTTTTTCAGCGACATTAGGCTTCATTTACAAGCAAAAATGTCAAACCAATCACCACTATTCATGAACTACGAAACAGGTGGCCAGAATATTCTGGTGAACTCCACAATGGACCATACTCACAAACACAGTCATCACCGAGCGAGAACACTCAGACACTTACGTTTATGTCGTTCTACCTACCATTGTAGCAGTTGAAGAAATCAAGTTTGGAGAAGCATCAAGCATATATTTTGTATCAGACGGAAGACTATTTTGTGACTTCTAAAATTGCTGATTTCATCAGATAATTTTCATGGGAGATATGAGTATTCGTTCGTGATTGAATTGTCTCAGCAAGATGAAAGTGAAGGCGTTTGTGTTTGTCTGACATAATGAACGGTATTTGGGTTGATTCTTCTGATACAAAGTAGGTCCTCCATTGTCATCTTCCCTAGATGAAGTAACCAGTGCATTTTGCAAAATGTATTATGAACGATCATCAACTCTCTGTATTCATTCCTCTCGTTCAAATATATACACATAATCTGATAATGGAAATGAATTTCTTCTGCATAATGATGTCAAGATAAATTTCATAGTAGAATGTTATAATCCCACCTATAAAATCATATTCAATTCATGTTGCAAAACACCAAACAGTTAGTCATTAAAGTTGATACTCGTAACTTGCCACATACATATGAACTACTACTCATCATGAATTATCATAGGACTTTGCATCAGACTGCATGAGTCTCATCTGAGTTCTGATTGGTCCAAAAAACTCGGTAGCTCGTTTATTTCTATTCTGCTTCTTAATACCGAAGTCAAGATCGATTGAAAAGTCTGTTTGTGCTTCTTTGGTTTCGGGTTATTCAGTGTGGCTGGTTGATTGAGAGGTTCTCCAATGTGCTTAATCCACTTGTTTCGCTGATCTTGAGTGATGGTGATTGGTCTGAATATGTTGCTTTTGAAGGAAGCCGATTGTTGCTGACAAAGCATATAAGTAGTATAATGAATGATTAGGTTGTGCCAACTTTCATCGTGTCTTCAAATCGAATTTAAAAATTCTGTGATGGTTTTGGTTGCAATTGGAAATTTGAATTGGAATACAATGTAGAAGATATTCATGGTCATTCTATATTTGAGAATTGATTGTTCTCGTCAACGTAGTAAATTTGAACCATGTTTATGGTGTAGAGGAGGATGTTTATCCAGCTCTCTCTTTCGTCACAATTACTGGTCAGCTAGGCAATGTTAAAGTTACTTTACATGTACACTCTGATGATGATGATGATGATTAGTCTTTGCTTAGGGAATCAGGTATTAGTAGAAACAGTAGAACGTTTTATCAATACACTATTTTACTTTTGTTGTGGAATTATAATAGTGGATACATACTTTTACTCCCTGTTCGGATTTGGCGGTCAATCTGAACTCCTCAACCAACTTTGGCTTTGCATCTCCTTTCTATTTCTACCTAATCGCCATTCGTTATTTTGAAATCTGTCTCTAAATATCAGCGCGGTGTGTTCCTTGGTATACTTTATCGCGTTTGAGTTTGATGATTACAGGATGCTATGTGCCTCGATACACAGTTGTGTGATGTGTGCCAGATGTGTTCTATCCACTTCGGTGACAATTCTCTGACTTCACTTCCAACATGAATATGGTTTGTTCTGTCCCACACGAGGTACTTGCTGATGGTGTCTGGTCAACAGATGTGCAGTATTCTAGATAGCGAGCTGTGGTTCTTTTGAATTGATCGATCTAGTTCTATATTTCATCACTGTAATCCGTTCTATTTTCGGACACAGTACTATTTTAGAACACAAAATGATTTGTAAATATGATTGTACATCTTAAGTAAACTAAATCGGCCAAAACAATTTTCTTCATTGAACTGCCTTCATTTTCTATTCAGTGATTCAATTAGCTTGTTAATACGTTTATCATTACACAATTTTACTTTTGATTTTCGAAATTATAAATGCATATACTCACTAACGCCTGTAGAAGCATAGTTCGCTAACCACTACTCTTCAACCGACATTGTCCTCACATCTCATTCCCATTTATACCGAATTGATATTCGTTATTTTGACATTCATTGACAAATGTTGGTGCAGTGTGTTCTTTGATCTAGTTTATCTCGTTCGATGTTGGGTATTTCATGATAAGGTGTATCTCATAACATGGTTGAGTGACTTTTGCAATGTATGTCCTATCCAACTTCAGCATATTTCCCTGAATTCCACGACCTCCTTAGTGTACAGTAAATTACTATCCAGAACAAATATAGAGTGGTCAAGGAAGCAATAACTTCAACATGCCATGAGATTCAAAGTCACAAGAACCACTATCACGACCAATGGATCACTGTTGATACACTGGCAAAGATTGAAGAAATGAGCAACATGAAGGCAGCATTTAATACCAGCCAAACAAGAGAATAATAGAAAGTCAAGGTACAAATTGAATTCACAGGAAAAAGTAGGTAGTTGAAGAAAGGCATTAGAGCTGACAAATGTAAATATGTGGAAGATCTATCAGTGACAGCAGTCAAAGCTACAAGGGAAAGGAGATTAGGACTATTGTGTGATAAACAAAGAAGGTCACTGGAAATAATCGTAAACCAGATTGACCAGTAAGAATTAAGGAAGGAAATGGAATCATGGACAATAAAGATCAGGTTGGTAGAGTACACAACCGCACACACAACCACTCACACTAATGCTAACCCACGAACAAGTGAGGAGATCAGCTAGGCCATTCTACAAATCAAGTTTAAAGATACATGCAAACCAGACAACATATCAGCTGAGGAACTGAAATCGGAAAAGAAAGTAACTGCCAAGTTGTGTTAATTAACAGTGGTCTACTTAAAATACTGCGCATCCGTTGACCAGACACCATAAGCAACCACCAACCGTGGGAGAGAACAAAACATACTGAGGCTTGAGTGGAAGTCAGGGAAAATGCTGAAAGTGGGTAAGACATACATTGCAGATATCGCTCAACCATGTTACGAGATACACACTATCATGAAATCCTCAGCGTCAAACGAGATAAAGTAGATCAAGGAACACACTGCACTGACAAGTGGAGATGGATGTCAAAATAAGGAATAATGAGATGAGAGGACAATGTCAAATGAAGAGTCCTGGCTGACGGCGTTGGTAGGTATGTAAATTTATAATATCAAACCAGAAGTAAAGTTTTGTAGTAATAAATAAATAATCTTCCGCCTATATATCGATTTGAAATATGTGTGTCTTCTTTTGTAACGAGCCCACAAGTCTGATCCCACCCAGCATTTGACAAATTCTTTAGTTCACTATTCTCATATCATCATTCACTCGTCTTTTGACCTTGTCAGACGTTCTTCCATAACTTGGTTGCTGTTATTCAAGTGTGTGTGTGCACACCTACCTCGCCTATTAACATGTCCCACTATGAATGAATTTGGCTAATTCACCTTCTCCGCTTCACTTTGCTTGCATGCTTTACATTATCATGTCTGCATAAACAATTACCTTAGATAAAATCAGCAAAGTGACCCCTAAAGCAATGAATAACAATCAGAACAGGACAAGGCTTATACAGAAAATAAAATTAGAATGAAAATGGATTTAGTTATCGTATCCAGTCGATAAATAGATTAATGTCTTCTACAGGTTAATCTACTTGTTAATCGAAAACACAAAGATAGGTACATAAGTCTGAATGAATATCGGCTGCTCAGTATTTTCGAATATTTGAAATCACCCACACTGTTCCCAATTAGATTTTGGCATTTAGATTCAGGATAGGGAGTTCACAATTTGACGTCTCATTACCAACTGATATCAGCTATAATGCAAATATACTGTGTAGTCATATGGATGATTGAACTTCAAGCAAACATACAAGATTCGCTAGCTGATTAATTTGTAGAGGAATAGATATTTAGCGTTGCAAAACATCAATCCATTGTCATTATTCATGCGTTTCCTACAAATTCCATTGCTTTCTAACTCTTCCTTGCTTATTTTGATCTACAGACAAGCGATTAAGTGTAATTTTCTGTTATCGTTTTAAACTTTCTGATCACTACAAGAAGATATTTCCACAACTAGTTACAGATGATATTTGAATTTCGCTTAAGAAGCTTATCAGCTTCCTCCATACTGATTGACTCGTTCTTATACAACTTCACTGTTATCAGACACTTGTATTAATCGTTTTACTAATGCATACAACTACAGTTTATATTAACATTGGTTGCTTCTTCCTGCCACTGAACACTTAAACACAACATACGAGGAATCAACCAGTCTAACTTTAATTATCATAGTTCAAAAGTTCACACGATAATATAAATCAATCAATTAAAAGGTCACATGTGACTATGATTAGGAAAACTCAATGTTAAGATAACTGGGTCATTTGTGATGCAACCACAAATAAAGTGTTAGTCAATAATTAGGTATAATTTATGGGAATATTAAACTGTGTGAAATAAAAATCGATTCATCAGTCAAATCAAAGTATACCACCATTATGATCATGCAAAATATCCTGTCAATGAAACAATTCAATGAATCCATGTCAAAAAAAATGTGACTATGCTGATTATTCATTGTTGGGGGTGAGAATAGTCTCATTGTATTTTATATTCCATTCACTCATCCATCCTCTTTCTCATCCACTTCACAATATAAACTTATGAAAACATAGAAGTTGAATTTTAAACAAGAGTACCAATAACAGTGAATATTGAACATAAATGTAAAGTGTTCGGAAAATGTGTTTCAATCTATTGAATATTGAACTGTCTATGCGAATATTCCTCTGTCAGTGTTTTTATTTGTTCTATTTTTACACACACACACACACTGATTCTTCTGTTTCCAACTTTTCTCATCCACTTTTCTCTCACACACACTTTGAAAATCCGCTTTGTGCGTGTGTATTCAGAATTCATTTACTAGATGATATAAGACAACCTTAAACGATGGAAAGAATAAGTTTTGTTTTGAAAATGTATTCTACAAACATCCAACCAGTACACCTGCAGCACTTTTTCCTAACCTCCCTTGCAACTTGTATTTGGTATATTCTCTCCTACAAGAGGTGGTTGTCTAGTCAACGGATTCGCAGTATTTTAAGGAGAAATCTTTTAATCACTTCATCTTTGCAGTTACTTACTTCTCCGCATTCAGTTGCTCAGCTGGTATGTTGTTTGGTTCACATGGATCTTCACAATCCATTTATGGAATGGCCAAACTGATCCATTCAATTGTTCGTCGGTTAGCATCGATGAGAGTGGTTTTGTTTGTTCTCTCCAGCCGATTAGTCTACACAGTCTCGTGCTTGCTAATCAACCCAGTGATGTTATAGTGTTTCTCCTTCTCCTTAATCGGTTGAGTCTCAAGGTTGTTTAAACAACCCATCAATTCAAGGCCGTTGACATAGATTAGGACAATATGATTTCCTGTAAATTAGTGGGGAGGCTGTTTATGGATGAGCAGACTAGCTCGGAAAGTAGTTGCACAGGCCAGTGGATATCGGAAAACGACACAAATACTTCTAGTATACCTTATATTAGGAACGTATTGTTATGTGCCCGATTAAATACATAGAATGAAGTCCCTCCAGTGTTTGAATCGTTTATTTCAATACTTTATTAGAAATATCTACAGAAAATACAAGGTGACTTACAATACTTGTCCATTATATGTCTACATGTTGATACGTAAAAACACCATGAATAAAATATTTAGTGATCATAACAACGGATATCAAAAATGGATTCTGATACTTCGAGTGGATTCTTCACTTAAAACACACTCTTTTTATGTACACGGTTAAGTGAAGTGGTAGAAACTGTGGTCAGAATGTATGTACTGTCATAATTTCAAATCAGAAGTAAAATTAAGTTGTGACACAGTGTATTATCGATGCTTGCAGTTATCAATTGCATGAACACAGATTAATATAATTTTGATTGTTTATGTAAACAAAAGTGTTCATTTCACACTGCAATATCATTTGATAGTTGTTACATCACACACCTAGAAATTATCGAATATGAAACTGTATACTGAATATAAATAAGTAGTGGAAATATTGATAAGAAATAAGATTTCGGCAGAAAATAACAACAAAAGTAAACGAACTTATCAATTTCTAAGTAGCATTATAAAAGATGATCATACTGTCTGTTTGCATTAAAAACTGTCATATGATCAAGTGTAATCGGATATCCAGGTTCGATACATGATTTATTGAATTTAGTCGATATTTGCGAAGTATTTACATTCAATTAGGTGGAAATCTTGTTATTGGCTCTAAGATTAAGTTGTGCGAACCGATCAATACATCTTATGGTACCTAAACCTCTCTACACATGTTAATGTTACAGCTGCTATTCACGTTTTGTTGCAGTGAACTCTATAATCGAATAGCTGATATCGTGATTTCCCTGTAATTTATATATAGCACACTCAATACAAGGACCGAATAATCTTGACCAAGTCACATGACTGTTCAGTCATTTGCATAATGTACAAGACAACCAATCATAGGGAGGATCGCAATAGGGAATTAATGCCTCATTTCAGTTACTCATTTAGCGGATCAGAGATATTCAATACAGATAGGGGATCGGAACAACAAAGTTAATGACGTCATGGAAATTTGTTTCAGATGAACAAAGTATGAAACTAAAAGTTCCAAAACATGGAAATAATCATCAATTAAAAACGAAAACAATACATTGAAAACTCTATTTGCACACCATTTTTGAGTCGTGACTTTCAACGCTCCATCCTTCTTCCATTCCTGTTGTTGCTTCCTTTCCTTCCTGTTGGTACTCCAGTTACTTCTTGCTTTTGCTCCAATTGCTTGCCGTTTTCCTCTTCTGACCATGAGACTTCTTCTTTCACGTCCCTTCTCATACTACTTATATCGTTTGTATAAGTAGCACACACCACAAGATAAGCTCGAAATGGTTGCACAGTGAAAGTAACTGAGAACAGACTGATGGTCATGAGGAAGAATAATATGGTTAGAAATCAGTTAATTCGATTTGACATGTACTGTGTCAGATAGGTGTCTCACGATGATAACACTGCTGAATGCGTCTAACCCACTTGATCTTAGACAATTTGCAACATGTTCTCTGAATCGTACATAGGTATCGTATACGGAGCTGATGGTAATATGAAACGGATACTAATCGAGCTTTGATTGTGTTAAAGCGTATGGTGTTTTGTGAAAGACATTCAGTTTAGCTGTACGATGAGTTCTTGTCAAATCATCACCGTTGGATTCGAGCTGAATAAACTTGAGTTTTTTGATTCCGGTACTAGTATGATTGAGCTTTTCATCTTCACATTTGCCGTATTTCTTGATGCATCTCTGTGAGCATTTGTTGTTTTGTGAACACATTCTAATAAGAATAACTGCACTGGTTCGATCCGGTTCTTATTGCTCCACAACTCAACAGCTCTTTTATTTCTATTCTGTCTCTTAATTCGAAATTCGCTCATTCAGCCTCTACATAGTTCGTCTTCCGTCTAAACGACATAGTTGTTTTACCAAGAAACAGTCACACAATGATGTAATTAGGGTTACGGAACAATCAAAAACGCTGGTGACACTCTGCATCGGTGATCATTGTGTTTGTGCGTATGGTCCATTGTAGAGTTCACCAACGGACTCTAACCGCCTGTTTCTCTGTTTCTGAATAATGGTGGTCAGTTTTACTTTCTTACTTATGAGTGAAGCAGTATGTCGCTGAAGAAGTAAATAAGTAGTATAACTAGTGTGTTATGTGTGCCAAATTTTGATGTATCTTGAAATCTAGTTTGTAATGCTATAATGATTTTGGTTGCAATTTGGTAGCTGACTTGGAAAAGCATGAAGGTAATTATAGTCATTGTAAATTTGCAAAAAGGTAACTGGTGATAATGTAGTAATTTAATGTAGACAGCATAATCGATAGCACTGAATACCGATAGGGTATAATAAGTCCACAAACATTTTTGTAGCTGCAATGCAGCTTGAATTGGAAAGAAGGTAATATATGACGGCTGTGTTTAGATGACAATGCTAATCCAGATCACTCTTTCCTCACAAACCCTCCACAGCCTTGATATATTCAAGTGACATTAATTCTACTGAAAACTAGTTCATGAACACAGAATTTTATGCAAAAGTATTTAGCAAAAGTTGAGAATATTTATTCACACGCTTTACCTACTTAGAGGTATCTGATGGCATACAAATATGATGGATCTATGCAAATATACTGTTATTTAGGTAGAGAAATTATTAATTTATTCATCCTCTTATCTATACCAATGGACTGCTTCGTACAGTATCAAAACATATAATCTCAATTCATGAATTAGGAAGGGAGGAGACTTGAAATTTCGAACTCATTCTGCATCGTTGTCTTCTCTCTCTCGCTCTCGTTCAGTCTTTCACTTCTCACATTCCATTTGTATGTTTGTGTGCGTATTTCGTTGGGTGCTGCAATTAGTTTGTGGTTAGAACCACATGATATTCAATTCAGCCATCTGAGTACAGCCTGTATAGCTGTTTTACCAGTTGCAGTTGAATTGTTATACATTCATGAAGGAGCACATCATCGGTGAATGTTGTTTTGGTTGAGAAAATTCACTGTAACGAGGTGGCATGAAATGTTGTTTCAACACATCTTCCTAGTTGATGTGTTTGCATGTCACTCACTATGTACGGAGGTTGTTACTTTCAGACAAAAATTTGAGGAACCTACTCAACAGGGAATAATCGTTGCAACATTCAGAAGAATCTCATTTTAATTGGAAACACAATAGACGCTACTAGTTTATGCAAATAATTTTGCATATCACACAACAATCCAAGATGATTGGTAATACATGACACACGTAGAAATTATTAAACATTAAACTGTTTACTGATTATCAATAAGTAGTATGTATATATATAAAAAATGATGTAGGCGGAGAATAACGACAACAAATGTAAAAGAATTTAACAACTTGTGACATTCTGAAAGATGATCATACTGTCAGTTTCCAATAAAACTGTCATGTGATCAAGTGTAACTAGGTATCCAGGTTTGATACATGATCTATTCCATTAAGTCTATTATATTTTCGATGTTTTAACTTCCACGTAGGTGGAAATCTTGTCTTTGTCTCTATGATTAATTCGTGAAATTGATCGACATACCTTATATTTAGACACTAATTCCATGTGATATGCAGTAATTCCAGCATGTGTTACATATGTAAAATGACGGATTTGTTATTTGTGAAAATTACACATGGAATAATCTCATCTATTGAAATTCACATAGTTTCAACATTTCATTCAACAATCTTCTCTGCACTTTTTTCACAATGATCATCAAATCACAATTAGCAAAAAAAATATTCAATGCATAGAGTATCATAATCTTGAAATTCAAATATCAATCTCAAATTCCATGTGTCCATTACTAATCCTCAAAACTATGCATTGAACACTGAAACATGGAGTAATAATACATTAACCTTATAATCACGTTCCACTATTCTGTCCAATTTGATTTGTGCAGTTAGTTGTGTTTGTTTGATTGCAGCAAAGACATTCCAACAGCTATATGAATTTATAGTTAATTAACTCGTATAAATCAATTCATACAAAACGATCAAAGAGTTTGTCTACCTACTTGAACATTGAACTACTACTCGCATTCATCAATGATCACACAGATCTAATTCTCAACTACCGCAGAAACAACTCAAGAACTCACAAAATCAACTGCATACAAACTTTGTTCAAGAGAGCGAAGACACACTGCAACACATATGGAGCACTAAAAAGTAAGGTAAAGCATCTGTTGACTATCTTCCGAAAGAACGGCTATCCACGCAACTTCATCAAAAAACATCAACTGAAATTGTCAACAACACGACTACTAAGTTCATTTGGAATAGGTGTAGCACACAAACCAACAGAATCACTTTGATCAATCCAATGTAGACCAAAACACAAAATAACGAAGGAAGAAAAACCGAATATCATCTACAAAATAAATTTTTCAGACAGTGAAAAACAACACACAGGACGACGTGGATGTCCTCTTCAGTTTCGTTTACGTGAACACCAATTAGCAATCAAACGTCACGACAATTCTTCGCTTATATCAATACACACCGATAATTATGGACACACATTCGAATAGATCAATGTGGAAATATAGGATAGGGGGAGCATAAAGAAAACTAGAGAATTTTTAGAAGCCTGGCATTGAGGTCAATCGGCAATCAACAAACACATCGACATTGACCCAATTTATCAACCAATTAGATAAATCATTGACGACGATTAAGAAGTGAAACAGTGAATGAGTATGACGTCACAAACGATTTTAGTTGATGACAGATTACGATACATTTGGTTGGTTAAGTAACTCTCGCGGAAAATTATGCTTATTTTTGTGAGAGACTAATGTAGTAAAATGATTCATTCAAATACATGGAAAATCACTCGGCACAAACATCTGATACAAAGTGATGTTCTATGCAATGTTAATTCTACATTCATTATTATACTGCCGTAAAGTTGACAGTTTTAAAAATATCTAATGATTCCCTAACAATGATTGATACGTCAAACGAATACAACGTTATCCAGATTTGTAACTATAACATAAACAACAGAACTTATTTTGCAAATGTTCAATAACTACAGTAGAATTTATCATGTAAAGAGTTCGCTATTCATTTGGTTCATACATATAAAAACGATAAGTACCAAATAACTACAGTTTACAAATGCTGATTCGAACACAAATCCAGACAAACGTAAATACTCATAATAATCTACATATATATTACTTATTTCCTTTTTCATCGACCAAAAAATAGCATCTAAACATCCAGTATTCATATTCCAGTTTCCTAATCGAAATTGATTCACATTATTACTAAACCATAAGTTATTATCATTCTTAACACTCATCTACTAAAACATACAACACATTGAAAGTACAAGCGAAAATCTCTCTACATTGCAAAATCCATTATCATATCAAGTATTTTAAAACAATTAGTCTCTTTTATAAATTTTGATAGAACAGTGAGAAGACGTAATTGATCGGAAAAATGTGATGTATTTGCGCTACACATTAACGTATTTTTATTCATTTCATATTACGTTAATTTTCTCTCTCCTTTATTTACAATTATCACCCTATGTCTATTTGAACTTTTATTTAATTGACCTTTTATTCATCTTCATATAAAATGCCTTGACAAGTAAATATGTGTGACCAGATTGTTCGAAATGTATAGCGTAAATACATCACATTTTTCAGATCAATTATGTCTTCTGACTGTTCTATCAAAATATCAAGTATTGTCTAATTTAAAATTTGAATATTTGAAACGAAGTCGTTGTAGGATACACAGCAACCAGTTTTAAATCCCACATTAATATATATTGCCTCAGATTCTTTTGTACTACACAAAACACTTGAGTTGTTTTATGTGATATAGGGTCAAAGTATTATCAAATAGATCTTGATTGTGCCTAAAACTAACTGATATTTTCCTTATCAAATTGGAAAATAGACTCTGGAAAGATATCACAGCTAATTCCTGTCTTTCACTGCTGATACATAGATAACACATGAGTCGTATGTAACAAAAGTATCTACTAACAAGAGCTATTGAACAGTATCAGTAATGTCCATTCAACTATTTACTGTACCAGAGACGAAGAGAAAAATTCTTGAATAGCGTTCCTTGATATGGTACTTTCTAGAAGGATAGACTGCCCCGTTCAAAAAGAAATCTATTTAGAAAGAATACTGGAATGGACCAGTTTATTCATTTTCTGGTAAAATGTTTGGGTGACGGAATCAAATTATTGCGTTCGAAATGATAGTACTCACACTGAAATAGATAAATTCAAGAACACATTATGAAGTGATGATCATTCAAATAATTCCTATTACAGAAAATTTCCTGAAAAGAGCAAAGAAAGACAGTGATGTAGAACACTATCAATCAACACGTCCTTATTAGCTGCTTACAATTCATCATAATTTAAGAACCTGATTATCACACAAATTGCGAAGATAGTTTAGAAAGAATATTTAAGTAATGAAGTGGCAAAACATGC